>QKQZ01033900.1:0-14629 GCA_003595255.1 Solenopsis fugax
GAGAGAGAGAGAGAGAGAGAGAGAGAGAGAGGTCTTAAGTCTGAATACTTTATGAAAAGTTAAATAAATTTTTTAAATTGTGTTAAATAAAATTTCTTTTACTTACACAGTCAACGGGATCCTAAACTGATGGAATTATTGACATTGCAAGATATAAAGGTCTCAAGAAAATTCTAAAGAATTGACTTTACAGAATTGAAAATCTTTTTACATGTTTAAAGTATACATAAGAATACATTGCGAGATACTTGAATTTAAGAACGAAAAAAATACTGACATTAAAATATAACATTACATCAGTAAATAAGAGTGAAAATGTGTAAATAAGACGTAAATGAAGTAACACATACACACCTAATTTTGCGAAAAAGTAACGTAAACGGTAAACCCCGGTCTGTGGAACCACTATAATTTTTCAACCATTTCACGTTACACGTTCCTAGCGATGATAATTATATGGCTATTATATCTATAAAAGAAATTTTATTTAACACAATTAAAAAGTTTTATTTAACTTTTCATAAAGTATTCAGACTTAAAGCTTCTTTGAACTATAATGGGATTACTGCAATGTTTGGTGGGGACAGATGGCATACGAAGGTACTGTGAGTTTAGAGCGCCTTTTGTGGATGTCAAGAAAGTTATTGACAAGTAAAGTTTCAATAGCGGTCTGTAAGACCGGCATTATAGTTCAAGGGTTAACAAAGAAATTTTATAAATTTCTATCTTTATATTAAACATAAAATACATATTTAACTATACATACAAATAATATAGGATAAAAAAGGTATCTGATATGGAATACTCATTTTTAGATTTAACACATTACTCTAATGCATATTAAAACTTTTAATTTACACAAAACTCTTAAGAGACATATGTTAGCTATAATATTCAATTAATAAAAGTTTCCAAAATAATTTCCAAATTTAATTATTAATAAAAATAAAAATTTTTATTAATAAAGAAAACAAAAAGTGTGAAAATGGAGAATTTTAAAAATAGAATATGATATGGAATACAAATAAAATTTCAGAAATAATAATAAATAATGCATTCAGTACAAACTTTTTAATTCATGTAAACAGATCGAAGCAATTAGTTAAAAATAATTCATATTTTTATTTTCAATAGCGGCACATAGCAAATAAAACAAGATTATTGTGCTATTTTGATAACTGCAACAATTGCAATTAGAATACAAGGGTTTCTTTAATAATTAAACCTCTATTTCATATTAGTAGTCTATTCTATATTAACTGCTTATAACTGCTGTATAAGTTTACCTCTTGATAGACATAGATATAAAATAAAAAATTATTATAATATTATTATCAAGTTTCTTTGAAGAGAGTTTTTATCACTGTTTTTCTCCAGTTTTGTAAACTTATTTATTGTACATATATAAGTGTGTATAAACATGTATACGTACATGCCTATGTATTGTATACATACATTATGCACACACGCACGCGAGCGGACACACAATATACAATATGCAATCTAAACGACTGATGGAACCGTGGATGGAATTGTGAATCGATTCGAAAGAACGAACGACTCCGTGTCGAATTCACAAGGGTTTACGAACTAATCCGTCGATTTTTCAGGTGCTACGCATTAACACGACTAGTCCGACAAATCCGTCAATGTCTAACATCTTGAATAACATCTTTTCTTACCGCGCGAAAGAGCCAACAACAAAACTGCTTCCGCGGCTCATGAGAAGCAATTGATAAATTTCAAATGCTGGGATTTTTTTTTCATGAAGAAGTAGGATTGTGTACGAAGATAAATGCGGTTTTTTGATCGACATGAAGGGTTAGAGACTCTTTGAGAGAGGAGAAAGCGGTACTACCAAGACGCGACAAAAAGATATCTCGAGATAATGTGAAAAAATATTTAAAGGAAAAAGTCTGATCTTTTCTGCGTTGTATTATATATTACTAGATATTATTTATTTTTTCCAAGTGTACAAATGCGTTCAGAATTCAACTTTTTTTCTCAATCACATTCTTTTTGAGTTTTTGAAATAAATTTCGAAAACTTTAATATTTTTACATAAAGGTGAGGTTTTTTTTAATTTATCAATTGATCAATCGCATTCTGCGTAAATGCATTTTTGCTTTATGAAAATTGTATTTGAGCATAATGCGATTGATCAATCAATAAATTAAAAAAACTCATCTATAATCGTATAAAGTTTTAATTACAATTAAAGTTCTATGATTGATAGGAAAAAGAAGGATAAGAAATATTATTTTAATAATATCTCGGTTTTATCAATCTTTAGAATTAATTTTTTTTAATCTTTCTGAAACAGTTAGTTGCAACATGTTAGATATTAATTGAAAGACACTTATTTCGAGGACAATCGCATGCAATAGAACCTAGAAGAAGGTATTTATCGGTATTATTCACGCCCGTTCCTAATCTTATACGGGTGTATTTACGCCGTCCGTCGCGTCGGCGCGCAATTTCAGTGCGCTACTTGTAAATACGGACGTGTCATTGGACAACAATATACCCGTGGGATTTGGATCATCACTGCAATGTCAACGACCACACCGTTCATTCCGCAGGGTCTTTTTCGACGCTATTTCGTGGCCGTGCGATGAGTAAATTATTGCTAAACGGTAGACCGGCGGATGTCAAGATGCGGGTTCGGTTCGGGTGGTCGTGGGATTTACTAACGAAAGAGATGAAATACGGAATAAAATCGAGTATTGTTTCGATGAGGAAATATAACTCAATAATCGTATTTGAATTATCAACATAGAAAATAAATCAGGATGATGATATATAAAGGATGAATGTACGTATACATTCTCCGTGTTGAAAAATTTCAAAATTCGAGAACATTTGTGTGACCATTGTGTTTTTTTTTGTTTCGCACATGTCTTGCATATTTTAGTTGCTCATATGTTAAATGACAAAATACTCTTTATTATAATAAAGATTCTAATTCGAAAAGTTTGTTTCGATATATAGTAAGTAATATCTATAATATACAGTGACCAAATAATATTTCATTTCAGTCTGTGATTATAATATCACCGAATCAGAAACGTAAACGTGCCAAATATTTCATACTACATTCCACGATTCGTCAGAATAATAATCATGATTTTTTATCTTCTTTCTAATTTCTTGATCTTATTGTTAGAATCAAATAAAATTTTCCTATGGCTTTTTTTTTATTCATTATTGTATATTTCATATCAGGATATGACAAGTAATATAGTATACTGTATATTTCATATTCAGGATATACTCTTTTTTAAATATACATTAATATATTAAGACTTCTAATTTATGCAGAACTTTTAAGAAACATGTCAACTATAACGCCTAATTAGTGAAAATCTTCAAAATTTAAATCTACCTTTAGTAGTAACAAAAAAGTAAAAAGTAGGAAAATGAGAAGATAAAAAAATGGGATATAATATAGATCACAATTCAAAAACATAGTAATGGTAACAAGAAATATAAGGTATGAACTTATTTATTTAGCTATCTATTATTTAGCTGATCAAACATACAGTTAAATATAGTTCATATCTTTACTATTGTATAATGGCACATAAAAAATAAAATAACCCTAACAATAAAAAATATATAAAATTAAATCTTAAATCGATAAATATTATTATGTAAAATGAACATTATTATTTAAAATAAATATTATTATTTACAACAATAACAAAAACATTTACATTTTTGTACTTGAGTAATTTAAAATGATAGTTTTTATAGGTTTTTAAAAAAATGTATATGAGGAATATAAATAATATGAGAAAGATTTATGAGACACGTTATATTTTTTATGAAAAATAAGAAACGTTATAATATATAAACGTTATGCAATATACTCCATATTCTCTATTCTTGAAATACTTCATATTATCTGCACAATTTTGTTTTAAATTTTGTTGTAATATTTTGGTGTAACAAATAAAATCTTGCCGTCAATAAAGAAGTTAAAAATTACAATTAAACAGTATAATATTATTCATACAACATTATTGAAAGCATTTATGAAATATGCATGTTATAAAATTTATGTACTTTGAGTTTGTGAAAACACAATTAAGACGATGCTCTATGATATCACCAGGAATAATAAAAATAAATAAGTCTTTGTATAGAAGAGAAAGTTCTTGTTGTATGTATGTACAAGCACTGTCTATTATAGATGTTATGTTAAAAGTTTTGCATAAATTAGAAGTCTTAATATATTAATGTGTATGTATTTTGCAACAATTTCCAGGCACCTAATGTAATACTTTTTTCAAAAAAATATCCTATAAATACAACTATTCATTTTACTTATTGTTCATCGTAAAGTATTGCTCTAATCAATTTTTAAAATGTAAATTCTAAAATGACGAGAGCACGAGCTTATTGTATTTTTAATTTGTTTATTGTAATTAAATTAATTACATATCAGCTTAGATTTATCAATCACAAGAAATGATCTCAAATCACAGAAAATAATGTTATACCATGAAATAATTAAGATTTGGAGTATTAATTCTCCTATGCATTTTTTAAAAATCTCATAATACTTGACTCTTCCAAATACATTGCACTCACTGTCAGATTTAAACTCGCGCCCGGTTATGCTTCTGCGTGAATGGCAGAAGTTAAACGCGATTACGATCAACTAGCGATACTGGCAGGAGTGTGAGTATCATTGTCGTAATAAAGCGAAAATGCCGAGTTCACGTCGAGTGACACGTGGCGAATCGTGTCCGAGGACAAAACTGATATCATTGTATCGCTACATGCCACGTGACTGCCACTTAATAAACGTATACTGCAGCTCTATCAGTTGGCATGACAATTTGCCTTTCGAAACTCTCGATCGGTATCATCCCTTTGGGAAAGATATTTTCCCAAAGGGCAATCTTCTGATGATTTTCTTGATTTTGAATGAAAATTAGAATTTAATGAATATAATTGATAATGAATATAACACTTTCAGAATTTTTTATAAGTGTTAAAATGCTATTGTATATACCATATGTATGCGTGTGCATGCGTATCTGATAAAATTGAAAATTAAATAAAGCCCTATTACAATTTCGAAAAATGAATCTACTACTACATAATCTTAAATACACTAAAGGAATAAATTTAAAATTTAATTACGCAACATTCTGTTTTTAGCATCCCAACAAATATTACTTTTTGTTATGAATTAAGTCTTTTTCTCGAGTAAAGTGAGATAAAATATTTAGAGCTACACGGAACGTGTCAACAAACTAGTAAACTAAAGTGTATCAACCTCGAGTTGGGAAACAAGATACCGTGCTCGTGTAAATCGTACGTGTATTATGGGAGAGGGGCGGGGCGGGGGGNATTTGTTCGACGGAGGCCAGGTCGTCCCTGTTTGTTTCCAGGAGAGCTTTATTTGTAGTACGCAAGGACCACGTCCAACGGCGATAGTCAAGGGGTCGACGCGACGCGACGGTCAAGAGAAGAGGAAAAGTGGACGCCTTGCGTTATAACGACGTCCTGATGCCAGTTTCTTGTTTCAGCAACGGGGAAAAAAGAACGGTAACGAGGTGAGGCAACCGACTCGTGAAATACCCGATTCACAAAGCTAAGGAAACAGGGCAGTGCGTCGTACATGGTTTTTGTGCCTCTCTACGAAAATAAGCATTCGCATCTGTTTTCGAATCTGGCTCCGCTCTCGTGAGAGGAAAACTTGCAGAATTAGTGGCAAGCGATTAGTGGAACATAACATTTTTGCGATAAGATTTAAAAATTGTTCATTTACCCGGGATAATTGTTTTTTTCTTCCGGAAATAATATACCTATTTGATACGTAATATGTATATATACGTATTTGTATGTTATTATTGATAAAAGCTGATAAATATACAAATCAACATTTCTTTTATCTTCTTTTTCATAAAATTAAAGTGTTATATCGATATAAATGAGCTTTATTAAGAATTCAATTTTCTATTTCTACTTTGCATGAGAAAAAAATCAAAATCTCTTGTTGCTATGATTATACGAGATAAAAAGGTTCTTTTTTTTTTTAATTATCTGACACGCAAGAACCATTCTGTATCTATCGACCATCGGTTTCGAGGGATAAATAATCTGAGAATGACGAATGGCGATTGAGCGATCGTGTATGAAATCGTAGCTGTTTCGGAAGCCGCAAAAAGACAAATCATTTACTGCAGTGCGAGAAAGAGTGCTGGTTGGGGAACAAAGAGGCGAATGGTGGAGATAGAGGATGAAGAACAAGGGTAGCAAAGCACGTGCGTCGTGTTACGCGTGTATCGAGTGTAACCGGGATATGCAGCCCCAACAACAAGGGCGAGAACATGCCGCGTGTACAAAATGCGACATCCGGACCGGTCAATTCCCAACCTTTATCATGGGCGACACGTAACCCATTCGCCCCCCGTAGCGCAAGCGTTCCCCTCGTTTGTTCTAAGAAGAGCACACTGATTTTTTTTCACTTAAATTTAAGAAACCTCTTCTCGCTGTTATCGTTCAACTTGTAATTATTCTCTCTTTTTTAGTTAGTTCATTCTTTATAAAGTATAAGAATAAATTCTATTCCAATAAATATTACAACAAAAATTTTATAAAATATAAAATTAGCAGTGCTGCGATAAAAGCAAGAATAAACAAAAATATTTTTTAATATTTAAAAAATATTTAAGCATTCTCTTAACAATATAATTTATTACGTTGGCTAATTATATCTTATTATTAGTTTAAATTTATAATTATTATCAACTTATTGTTCGGATCTATTGACTCAAAATATATTATATTTTCTTACTAATATTTTATGTAAAAACATTTGTTTTTATGGCATTTTTAATAATTTTGTCTATTGATACAAGACCTTTCTTCTTTGAAATTTTTCTATTCTTTTACCTTTTTTTTTTTAAATTCATATAACCCAAATGATATGAGATAGTATAGTAAATTCGAACAGAACAGTAAGATTAATATTTTATTTTATTTTATTTTAATAACCTTTCATATTTTATTTCTATTACTTTGTATTATTAGAAATTAAATATAATTTATTGAGAAAGACTATCTAGGATATATAATTTACAATAATGTGAAAAAAAAAATATATATATATAAACTTCAAAGAATTTAGCAAATTTTTCAAAGAATACGATTTCTAAACTAAATTTTACCAAGTTCTACTCTCTCTTTCTTTATTCACACTCTTGTGGGAAATTTTCACAATGTTGTTTTCCTCAATGAGAGAGAGTGTAGATGCAAGAGACTGTTCTCTGGAGATGAGAGAGAGAGAGAGAGGGGGGAGGGGAGGGGGAGGAAGGGAGAGAGGGAGGAAGTGAGAGAAAGGCTTTTACCGCGACTGCTGTAACAGCATCACTGTGACGCGAGACGCGCGTATCGGTAATGTAACCAATCACGAGACGTGGCTCCGTCTGTTCGCAAGGCCTGGTTGCCGTTGGCTGGTAGATCTGGCTATGGTCTGCACGAGAGAGTTATCCCGAACGAGCTGAGTTAGTTTGGACTCGGGTCCACGTAACGAGGAGTTTAATGACATCGTCGACGTCCACGTCGGACACGTGGACGCACCGAGGGTCGCCATCTCTCTTCTATTTTGATGTTTCCCTGGATCGCGAGATTCTCTTCTGAACATGCGTCTTTATTGCCGAGAAACTGACTCGTCCTCTCGTTACGTTAGCGTTAATGTTGCGACAAGATTGCAATTCGAGATAATACATATACATACGAGTATATAAAAGTCTGACTTGAGTACAACTTGATATTTACTTGTAATTTATATATTTCACTTAAGATTGTTGAACAAATTGTTACATCGTTTCAAGAATAAAATTTTTATCAAGGTCTCAAATATTGATTACACCATATACAAGAAAACAATCAAATGTGTATATAAGTTATCGAGATGTTTTTATATAAATGCAGCGTACAACAAAAATTAATAAATGCATTATTATAGAAACGCATCTCTCTCTCTCTCTCTCTCTCTCTCTCTCTCTCTCTCTCTCTTCAAGAGAATGAATGACGCGAAATGAAATTGAAATGAACTTGTTCACTCGTTAAATTCCAACGTAACGCCATATTTACTATTTTAGTTAAAAAATAGACTATTTGTCTATTTTTATTTGTCTCAAGTAACATTTCTCGAGGTTGAATTTTTCGGATAGCAACGTACAGCAACTATAGACAATAGTTCCGATTACGCGTGCAAACTGTACCGAGATCGGCGGCACGTGACTGTTCGGCCTCCCGCGGCTAAAACAGTAAAGGGATGGGCCAAGTGCCACGCGGCTCTTACTGTAGTTGCAAATACAACATGCATGAGACATGCAGGGAGACTGCAAGCCAATGATGCGTGCTTCTCCGAATCGTTAGCGAATCGTCCAGACTAGCTGTTATTTTTGTATTAAAATTACCCCCGCAATATTCCTCAAACATACCTCGTATTTTTCATGCTCAGGCTAGCGACGAGCGATTACGAGTTATGTTAATTGTTCTGGAAAAACGAAGAGGGTTGAATCGAGATTCAACCGCGTATCTCTAAGAACGACATAATCAAATGAAATGTCATTGTGTTTCGTCACAAATGCGTTAAAGCGTAAATGTTTTGTTTGTGCTATTCCACATGTTTCGCTATATTATAGTATTTTTCATAATTATCTAGACACAAGTTTTTATGTGAGTCTTAAAGTAGTAATTCTTGGATTTATTTTACGAGCTATAAATTATAAGATCAGTTAGTAGAACTTTAAAGTCAGCTTCTAGCTCATTTTCAACTTAAAGGATGCATGAAATGACCTCTTTATACGAAATGATTATTTTTCATATAATATAATTTATATAATATTTTTTTTATGTCTCTCCTTTTAACTATGTTTTTCTTACAACATATATGGAAAATAATTTTATTTAGATTAGTTCTTGTCTAATTGAGCATTCATCATGTAAATATTTAATTCTTATTTTTTTAATAAAATTTGAATTTTGCTTTAACAAAATATTAATTTATGGATAAATTGGTGCGTATGGATAAATGCCATTTGTTAAGTATTTGATGTAAAAAAAATTGAAAGTTTATTACAAGTAACAATGGCCAAAACAATTTTAGGTAAGAATAAAGAGCTAGAATAAAATTAAAGATTGATATAATCTTTGTATATAACTGTAGAGAAATAAATTAGCTTTTGATAAATTTATATAGATGCATAGTACAGACATTTTTAGTCCAAATTCTACCAAATTTTAAGAATAGCGTCCGCTTTTTAGTTCTCGGATCATACATGAGTAGGCATTAAATTTAACGATTTCGAATAGACCAAGTGGCACAATGTATTAATCTCCGGACATTTACGACTTATTTTCTACTAGTTTCTCTCATTTATGAGCCGCGTTTTGAACACTCCTGTAATTCACTAAATCAGTAGTATAGCCGATCGTAATGCTCTCGTTATTTCTTACACGACAGGAAATCGATCGTAAAATTTGATCCGCTAGACCTATAAGAGCGAGCCTGCCGAAAAGTAGAAAACGTCGTCACGAACCCGATGATTGCACACCTGTATCCCCTATTCAACGAAAACGTCCCAAGTATGCTTTCTTTCGAAACATAATAAGCAATGTTACGTGCTCTCGTTTCAACTAAGGTAATATAATATTCTCACTGTGCACTGTGTGATGATTTAACCTTTAATGTAATAGATACATATAATCTCTCTCTTTCTCTCTCATGTAATTCTGAGTTTTTTGACGAAATGATGAATCATTCAACGCAAATGTCCAAATTATAATTACTAGTAAGGTATAGAGTATAGAATATCATATATATGGAATTATATATGTATGATATGTAACTCTAACGATGCAAATGCATTTATACGCAAATAATAAACGCAGCAATGTATCACGTAGAATGTTATCATTGTTCATCACATTTATAAAATATAATAGATTAACATGAGCGTAAACATAAGTAAAAGTAAAGCTATATAATTTATGCTCTTATCAAATAATATAATTGAATTACTTCTTACAATTTTATATATTATACAACCAAGGGTTTATAATTAATCAAATAACATTACTCATAAACAACCAAGTAAGTATATTCATTGCATCTATATTATTCCAATTATGCATTCTTCAACTAACAAAAGTATTAATAATTTTTTGAGGCAACATTCTGTATATACGTTTCAAATTAAGCGAAAAAAATTCATGCTATTTTCGCATATCATGACAAATATCTGACTACAGGTCTACAAAGTCACGCGCGCACGATCAGTCCGTCGAAAATAATATTCCGCCTTGAAAAAGCGGTTGTGCGTCAAAAGCTCGTTAGGCTTCCGAACATCTCTCTGTCGACGAAATCATCATGGGAAGGGAGAGCGAGGGTGGACAGGTGCGGGCATTTGTTAAAGATCACTCGAAAGGCAGCCAGTTTTGCGCCCTAGAATGGAACGTGCACGCGCGGTCATTTTTACGATTCTTTTGATTCTATGTATCTCGAATCTCTACGTTTGTGTGTTAGAATGCGCGCGCCAGAAAATACGTGTTAAGACAACTCGGTAAAAGCGATCACTATTGATCTCTCTCATGTCTTTTAGAACTGGTTGCGTTAGTCAGTAAATGTCCTAGTTGAAAAGTAAAATGTTACTTTGCCCAGTAAACCATTTCTAAACATAAATCTTTTATAGAGCTTCTTATTTTTAATATCATTATCTAATATTGAAACTAATTTGTGAAGAAACGGTTGAGTTTTATCAAAACTTTTCGCTCTCAATCTTTTACATTGTTAAGTTTTTTTATTTATATATTTATTAAACATAAGTTTATAGTAAATCAAAAATAGAAAGAAATAATCTAGAAAACTAAAGAATATTACGTTAACTGACGTTATATTAATGTAAGTGATTTTTAGAATTTCTTCTATTAACGTTGTAGATTAGTTTAATAGGGCAAAGTCGCCTATTATGGGACAGGTTCCTAATAAATGAGGTAGCGAGGTTTCTGCTATATTAATAAACGCATGTGTGATTGGTACCATCATAAACTTGTTACTCTTGGGGTGAAATCTATTTAGTAGAAAATTCATTATTAGATCATGCGTGCAGTCGTTGAAAAACATTTTTTTTTGAAATTGAATGTTGTCAAGATTTATCGAGATGAGTTTGAACCTTGTTTGTTATGAAATAAACAAATATTTGATGAATTCTGCAGTGATAGAGTAAAGTCGTATTAATAGAAAAATACGGGATGTGATGATTTGCTTAATTATAAATATTAGATTTAATGATTGTGAAGCCGCAAAGCGTGAAACTCATAACATGAGACACTCAAAAATCCCCATTTATTATTGTATATTCTGACTTCAAGAACTTTCCAAAATGCTATAATAAAGTTTTTCATTGAGGACTTTTGAATTATGAGGCTTGAAAGTTATGGTCTTCAGCATTAGCACTGAGATTTTAAAATATAGAAAGAATATAGAAGAGAATAGATTTTGGAGAAAAATGTTACGTATGAAAGTTTTTGAGTATCGAAAGAGCTATTTGATTGGTCAACTAGATTTTGAGTCTGGAGCCTAATTTGAAAAAACCTTTATATCTTATATTAGGAATCCTTTTTTTGAATTAGCAAAATCGACAATTTTGATAAAAAATTTCGTATACAACAAAGTATAAGTATTATCGATTGCTAACTTTTGGTGATAAAACTTAAATATATTTACTATAATTTGGAAATAAAAATAGGAGTCAATGGTAGAAATTAAATAAATTATAAGCCTTTAAAAAAAGGTATCTCATAATAGGCAACTTTACCCTATTAGTTTTATATCGCGAGAAACATATAGAGAAAAATTTTGAGAAATACCGAAATATATGTGGAGGAGGTCGCGCGAGAAAGGGAGACGTAAGTAGGTAATTTAATTTTTCCTTTTTACGAGTGGTAGAAACGGTAGAAATGGTAGGTTCGTCGATTACGATAACATTTGGAATACCTCATTATCGCGATAAAAAATGCGGACGTGCCGCGCGCCGACAAAAGCTATCGCTCGAAGGAGAAGGGGAGGAGGCGTAAAAGTTGGACTCGTCACCCCTCTTCGGGGGGGTCAATTACAGCGCGAGACAGACCTCCCGCGTCCGGGGATCATTATCGCAAAATTGTGCGTATCGTAGCACCACCACTACCGTGTGCAAGCGCGGAATTGGATTTCGAAATGTGAAAATACGAGTCTGCGGGGGGGATGGGGGATGAGACTCGAGGGAGGCGGACGGTAGATTCACGTGGTGAGACATCTGTCGGACAACTTAACAACCGCCCGTCCCTCGCCTCTCACCTCTCACCCTCTCATCGCGCTATCCCTCGCTGCCCCGTCGTATAAATTGTACATGTATAGTATAATATATAAGCACGCTGCAGGGCGATACATTCCTCAGACGCCCCGTCGTTTCTTTTCGCAGTTACATGCCTCTCTCGCCTCTTTTTCCCCGTTTAACAAACAGACGTCACAATGCGAGAACCGCGGGGTTAGTCACGTGCGTCATGTTTTTATAGTCACCAACGTGTAACTATTATATATCGCAGAGTGCAGAGCGCAGAGCGCAGAGCGATTACTACTTACTTTCTCTCGCATAATTAATTGACGGTGCATAATGCACCGGGGTGCCTTTTTTCCCTTTTTTTCCCTTCCTCCGTTGTATCTCATCGATCCTAACGTTTACAACGATTCGAGAAAATGATAGACGAGTATAGAGCGAACTAAGCGAGAAACTCTGTGGCGCGCGGGCGCGTGGGCGCGTGCGCACGGAATTTTGCATACGTATACGTGCAGATGCGTCCGACAGATTATTTGTATGGACGGTACAACGGACTGTCTCTGTGTGGACACACGGTGCGTCCACACACGATTTCACTCGGCGCTCTATTTAGCGCTTGTTAGTGGCGACAATACCACGCAGCTGATCCCCTTAACGAGGCCGAGGCTCGCATTGTGCGAGGGTGTAAAGCTCCGCGCGTGGCCTGTGCACGCAGCATATAAGCATGCGTCGGAGACACGATCGCGGACAAACGAGAGCAGACCTCCCCCCAACTCCCCCCACCACCTCCTTAACCCATTATACGTTCTTGGAAAAACTCTTAATAAATTCAGGTAAGAGAGCAAATGCGCTTGCGCTTGCGCTTTGTAAACACATCACAACTTTATTTCGATTATCTATTTATAACATGTCTATACAAATGTCACTATACAAATATAAAGAAAAAGAAGATTATACTTCTGAGATAAGAAATAAAATTATTTTTTAACGTAAACATTTATAAAGCAATTTGTGTACCGGACAGTTAAAATGTATAGATATAATTTTTAGTTTGTAAAGCGATGTACGTGTGAATTTAATAGTTTTTTTATCATTAATAAAGAATGCGTTATTTATCATGCGCTCTGGGACAAGTCCCCTCAAGCGCAGTAAGATAAATACATAGGTAGGACTTAGTATGAAATTTAGCCGAAATTAATACATTAAAATGAAATATATTACAATAAATGTAAATTGTGTAGGCATACATGTAAAAGTGTGTAAGTAAGTGTATTTTGAAATATAATGCAATACACGTGAGTGATTTGTGAGTTAAAATGTAAGTGTATATGTAAGTGCATGTGTAGGTGCATGTATAAATGTAATGTGAGTATATATATAGGTATATAATCTTAAAGCAGTGAAGCAGATCGTTCAATAGGATGAGAGCGAAAATTATTGAGGAAATAATAATATTATGTTAAATCTCAACAAGTAAATGCGTAAAAAATTCTCGCTTGAAATCAGTTATCGATAGACATTGAGAGAGAGAGAGAGAGAGAGAGAGAGAGAGAGAAGAGAGAGGAGTGGGATGGGGGGGGGAGAAGNCTGAAAACATATCGCTATTATATTTTTCGAGAAAAAACACTTTTTAAAATATAATCTAGAGATAATTGATATTAAAAAAATCCAAGATTTATTACGAAATGATTTTATGTTATTTATATTTCTTATAACACAGCGACATAAGTAAAAATTGATGATGCCAAGAAAAAATCGTGGATATATAATAAACGCGGTATTTATTATATTCTGCGAAAGCAAAATGTATAAAAAAAAATACATTTTTGCTACAAGTTTGACGTCAAATCGGATAGGAGTCACATGGCAATTAGTCAGGAAAAGTATACGTCTGACATAAAAAAAAGATACCGAGCCGCGTTAAATTCCGGATGTTAAAATTGACTTGTACAAACTAATTAGCTTCCGTTTCGTGTATTTATATCGAAATGTGTTTACTCTAAAAGCTGGCTTCTTTATCTTTTTATCTTTCATTCTCCCTGTTTTTCTTTTGCTCTTTCACACAGTATGGCAACAAATTTCTAAAGACGTGAGTGTAACCAATCAATTTTCATTCGCAAAATCGAATAAGGTAAGCAAGATTTACATAATCGTGGTCAGGAAAAACTACGATAATTCTTTTACATTACTGCGCGTAATTATATAATTTAATATTTTTATTCGCGCGTGCGCGCGCACACACACACGCACGCACGCACACACGCACGCACGCACGCACGCACGCA
>QKQZ01033902.1:0-37004 GCA_003595255.1 Solenopsis fugax
AAAAGGTCCGATTTGGAACACGGTCCGATTTACCCCACTCTCCCCTACTAACAAAATTCTAATGAATATTTGTGCACAAATTGATTTAGATCTAGACTAACTGGTTTAAAAGTTGTCTTTAAAACTACAACAAAATAAAGTCATTTTCGTTGCAAAAATTATTATAAACCATCAATTTTTCGTTGTTTTCTTCGAAAAAGTACAAATATTAATTTTATAATAACTTTTGTAGCGAAAATGAATATATTTTGTTGCAGTTTTAACTTTTAGCTCAGACTGTACAGCCAGAACATCCTTAAATGGAATTTGATCCGTCTTCATTGCCCCTATCATGCTAACAAAATTCCATAAATTAATGAAGTTCGAATCGCTAATGATTAATACTACATTGTGGCGTTACAACTGACTGAAGTAATAATCACTGAGACAAATTCATTTAGGAACAAAATTCTGAAGAAGAGAAAACTAAGATGAAAGATGCGTCTCCTTTGGCACGACGTCCATTCTCCAACGGATAATTAAAAGCGATCCTTCCCGTACGGAAACTTAAAATGTCGGCGCATCCTTTTGTCCGACGCTCAGTCTCGTTTCGTGGACATTGAGGGATAAAGAGTGAGTCGACGAGCGACGCCGCGACGAGATTAAGGCGTAGTATAGCTAGCACGAGGCGAATAAAAGGTGCGCCCGGCGCATCGTAATTGTTCCCTTGGCACGTGACTTAGCCGCGCAATCGGTTTTCTTGGATCCGATGGTGAAAACCATCGACGCGCTGCTTCCGCTCGGAGAAATAATTGCCGCGGTCTCTACGTGGTAATTACGTGTTCTCAATGGCTCTGTAGAATGAATAGTGACAGAACGAAGCGAAGTGATTAGAATTATACCATTAATTCCCTTGCAATAGACAAAATCATAAAGCGCTCCTCTCCCCCCCCCCCTTTCTCTCTCTTCAATTTATAATAAAATAGATGAATATTTTATATTTCATAAAATATTCATTCATATTCCATAAAAATGATATCTGTCATAAAAGTAAAGTATTCCTAAATGAGAGATACATATAATTTCATATTTTTATACTTGAATTATAACAATTTATGTGTCACAAGCTGCAAGATTCGTATATTTAAATCGATGAATTTCTAATAAATGTACCTAACAGATCTTCCGCCATACCGCGACATTTTAAAATTTATGTGAACAATTTTTTCATGCACCGAGTTTAAAAAGATTTATATATCACGATATTAGTACCCGACCGCATAGATTTTCGATTTCCAGTTCCAAGTTATTTTATTAAAGTACACCACAACTTCTGATCGCGTAAACTCGTAAACTTATTTCTTAATTTTCTACGTTCTTGCTTGCGCTGCTGTCGTTTAATATAAAGGAACCCGCGCATATTTGGTAATGTCGTTTCTACGTGGTCAAGCCGGATCCCCGATATCGAAAAGGCGGTCAGAATAAATTTTCTTCACCAGGCTGGTTCGTTTCTTCACGAAGGTCAAAAACGCTGACCTTCTTAGATGGACTACGCTGTTCACAAATACTCGAGATACACAATCGAATAATTTATTATTATAAAATAATTTTAAATAGTGATACTATGTGCATTTTTTTACAAATATCAATTTTATCGATTCTATCATGCATTTCAAAATATAAAATTTAAAATATAAATTTTAAAGCATAAAATATAAAATATGTAACTCAGTTACATAAAAATTTTTTTCGCATATACAAATTTTAAAAAATGTTAATCTGCATTATTTTACCCAATGATTATGTTATACTACTTAAGAATGTTTTGGCTATACAATACAAACTAAAAATTATCGAAATTTAATAACTGAAGGCTTCTCTAGATTTATTTTTTTTTCTCAATCAACAACAAACAATTTTAATCGCGAATGTTCGAATTTTGGCCCTGAAATTAATTGTAAAGAAGAAAACAACGAAAAATTTGATTTATGATGGTTTTTGCAGCGAAAATTACTACATTTTGCTGCAGATTTAAATAAATGGCTTTTAAATGGGTACGTGAATCTAAATAAATTTTTGCATGAATATTTATCAATTTTATTAATATATGTAAAATTTTGGTTTTTAATTGGTAATAATACTTTCGTATCAAATTTGCAAATAAATACTGCAAAACGCGATTTTACATAAGAATCAGGAGTAAACAAAAAATTAAACAACTTTTAAATCAATAAATAAATTGTGCTCAAATTTTACACAGACATTCAAACATAATATTAGAATATATTTAAAAAGGTCAAAAAAGAGCGATAATATTTAGGTGTTAATGTAAAAATATAATTATAACATAAAGTTATTACATGTACGTTTCGGGCTTACTTGCCTCTTATCAACATGTGATGGTTTACATAATCAAATTTCGTGAAACAAATTATATAATCAGAACAAACAAATTTTCCTGAAGTAATGTACAATTGAAACAACAAAGGTTGGCATATCTTTTATTTCGCGCTTAACTTAAAAAGACGCTTTTGTACGATTATCAATCCCATTGTGTGTAGTGGAATCATTGACGTGGATGTGCATCCTACGGTTAAACGAGTGTCGGACTTAAGAAACACGCACATCCACGTCAATGATTCCACTACACACAATGGGATTGATAATCGTATAAAAGCGTTTTTTTAAGGTAAGCGCGAAATGAAAGATATGCCAACCTTTGTTGTTTCAATTGTACATTACTTCAGGAAAATTTGTTTGTTCTGGTTATATAATTTGTTTCACGAAATTTGATTATGTAAACCATCACATGTTGATAAGAGGCAAGTAAGCCCGAAACGTACATGTAATAACTTTATGTTATAATTATATTTTTACATTAACACCTAAATATTATCGCTCTTTTTTGACCTTTTTAAACACTGTGCATGCACAGATAGAGCTAGAATTATACGTTGTATAATATTAGAATATTCTATAAAATTTTTATATTTTTGGTAATGTTTTGAGATATGGCCTATATCCTTGTATAATGCAAAAGGGGTTTGTGCATCACAGAGTGAAGATCCGGAGATCGAAGGTTTACTTCCAGGTTTACTTCCAGTAATCTAACCAATAGGCAACCTCGTGCGCGATTTCGGTCTATTCGATCGATGGCAGCGGTCTCGAACGTATGTACGGGTGCTGGTTGCACCAGTGCATTATCGTGAACTTCGCCTGTGTGGTATAGCTCTGAATTATGCAGCCGCAAGCGAATGCAGTCAGCTACGGAGCTCTCTATATTTGTCGGTCCCTTTCGGCCACGGCTTCTCTCGCCTTTCACAACCCCCCTTCGTTCTGTGGTGAAGCGCAAGAAGACCCCAGGGAACGCAACTACTGCTGCAGTAGGAATCTTGTCCGGCCGTTATGCCTTGCGATGGTAAAGCGAAGACAGGTTTATACCTCTTTGCCTTAACCGCTGGGAAGAGCGGACCCACGTTCCCGCTCGTATCCCGTAATTGTGAGAGCGTACACGGAACTGCGCCCCCCCCCCNGGGTTCTTCAGGACAGACAGTTTATTCTCGGAATCCTGTGATTCCGCGAACGATAAAAATTAAACTAGAAGAGACTAGGTCGCGTGATCATTTTCGTAACGCGCGCGGTTCACGAAGTTACCGTTATTCGCAACTTTATTTTCATCAAATTTTCCCTTCATATACGCGTGAAGCTCGTAATATCTCTTTACCTCAATTTAAATTAACTTTATTAAATTATTAACTATATAATTCTATAAATTAGCCATACATCTAAATTATTAACTATAACTATTATTTAACTGTTATTAAATTACTAAAATTGTTCTTTAATGAATGTTGAAGATAGCCCAAGAAAAAAGCCGAAACCATCCACTGATTACTGAATAAAATTGGCAATTTATTTTTATAAGAAAAACATAATGAGTAACGCACGTACACTCTCATTAACCCTCTTATCATTTATTCTTGTAAATTAACTATCTTTAGAATTCAAAATAAAAGATCGAGCTATTATCTACACGATATGTATTATCTAAAATATTTTATACATAATCTCAATTTGATCTTAATTTTTTTTTCCTTCACATTTGACTTTAATTTCCAGTGGCTATTTAATACTCAACAGCATTAAAAATAGAACGTGCATGTGCGTACAGCACCATGTGGTGTGACATTTACATAAAGTCAAAAGGCGGAAACATGGAAGAGTAAATCGGTTCCCGATGAGGATATCGGCAGGATTATGAAAGAGCTTCTTCAGCTGCGAAGAGGGCGGGTAAACGATTTACCATTCGCGGGATCTTTGACGAGCCGGCAGACTGTCGCGAAGATAACGACGTGTTAACTGCGAAGACCGCCGGCAACGATGACAAAGAATATGGTCCCCAGACACTTATGTATGCGGGACACGTATACTTTATAGTCGACGAAAGCGCGTTTTTTTCACGGAAATGTTTTCGGAATACGAAAAACTTTCGAACAACTTTATACATCTTTTTCCTTCTTCCATATTCTTCTCTTCTTACTAAATGATTCTTTTACTAATCCTAAAATATACATGTATATGTATCCAGTCTCACGAAACAGATTTGCAAAAGCTACGGTAGAAAAGACGATTTTGAGAAATTTAATTCAAACGTTTTGTAGAAAAATAATGAAATAGCTAGAAGTTAATTTCGTTAGCTGTACAATTAAGATTACCTTAAATTTGCATTGTGTAACGCAATGTAGAATGCAAAATATGTAAAAATAAAGGTATTTTTGTTAAACATTATTATAATTTTGCTATTCTATTTCCGTTGAAATTCAAACTTATCTCGCGGAGACAATATGAATCACATAAAATAGATTAAAAATTAATTAAAAATGTCCGGTTTAAAATTACGATGAAAGAACAGATTTTGATTAAAAATATATTTACGTTACGCGTATCGAACATATTATATTTAAAAAATATTATAGGTTATCTTCAAGAGTCTTTCTACGTATTTTAGAATTAAAGTGGAACATTACTGTGCAAATGTGGTAGGATTAAAGTTAAAAAGATATTTTCCTTCATTCTTAGCGTTAAGTAGAAAAGCATTTAGATAAACTATTTGCAGAAGAAGCTGAAAGGGAAAAAAAACTGTGAAGGGAGCAATGAGATTCCGGATCCCTTTAACGTGTTACAACTGCAGCGTTGTTTGTCTTAGCACACCAGACTATTCCTTCTTACGTTGAATCCCTTCCGGGAAATCGTAGCCGAAACAGTCATTGCTTTCAGTTTTTTGACCAAAGAGGCTCACGGCTATCAACTTACTCGTCTTAAAATCTCGTAAGTGTAAGAACAAGTAGAAAATAAAAAAAAATTAATTAATTAACATTCAAGTTAATAAAGTCTATCTTTACAAAAGAAGGCACTGCGCGTTTTATAGTTACTACAGAACAAAAAAGTATAGCAATTTTGTTTCAAATATGCAATATACTTTAATTTAAAATAATTTCCGCTAAAATTCTAATAAAAAATAATATAAATAAAGGCAATATAATTAAATATCAAAAATAAATTTATCATTTTATAAAATCAATTATAATAAATCTAACTTCATAAGACATACTAAAGGCAATAACACATATAGATCCAATTAAAGAATATATTGAATTAGAGATTCACGTTATTAACAAAAATTTATATTTCATAATTGTTAAAATTATTATTAATTAGAAATAATTTATAAAATAAATATTAGTAATAAACCCTCTTATTAATCAATTTATAATTACTTAAAAAAAATAAGTCTAATGTAATATAAATAATACTTTGATTTTATAATAAAAAAATGTTTACTACATAATTTTACAGCATCTCTAAAAGGTTAAAAAATTCCTATAATAATTATCAATTTCTATATTAACTATCTGAAATAATATTAAAATTAATATAATAATATTAATGTTATTTTTTTTAAATTATAGATACAATTGTAAGTCTAACCAAATTGCAAATCAGCAAATTATTTAAATGGCGTTGAACACTGCAGATACTTATAGATTCGTTTCACGAGAATATTCAAGCTTGAGACGAGAAGATTGAAGAGATTGAGAAAGCTCCGGCAGATAATGATGACGGAATTATAGCGATTAATTTGTTATTCCTTACGTGCTCAATGAACATGATTACGTGCGCATTCACGATTAGTAACCGTGCTTACATCCTAGGGACAAACACCAAATCGATAGAACGGATGTAATGGAGTGTAGACATAAGGATTTTTCCGGGTGAGATGTTCGTTTGGAAATTCTTCCTACTTAATGGTGATTTTATATTATTCCTCACGTATACATAAATCCCTTATAAGACGCGTAAGCTTTCCTTAGACACATCTCTTGTGAACGCGCATGATTTTCCATATTTACGATAATAAAAAAACATACAAAAAATAATCAAGTTATACTGAGAAGAAATTTAATTTAAATACATAAAATACTTAAGTATTTATATATTTAACTTAAATACATAAATGCTTGAATTGAAGAAATTTAATCAATTAAAAAATTTAGTCAAGTTAACAACCTTTCTTTCTCCGTATGTAAAATGCATTCCGAGTAAATAAAGTTTTCAAAGTAGACTTATTATCCGATTTCTATTCAGCACCAAATAAAGAAAAATTGTTAAACTCTGAAAAGTGATATTATTTTGTTACCCAAACTACGAATATAAAAATTATCGATTTACAAAAAATTCTGCTTTCCAATTACCTTTTTCACATTCTATTTTCTAGTTGATGTTCTATTTCACAACGCGTATTTCGTGAGTACAAAATAAAAGGTATTCTTGTTTAGATAGAGCGTAGCACGTAACATAAGCATCATGAGTTATCCCCTCAGGCTTTCATCACGTTGTTTTAAAAAAGCTTTGTTTCCACATACGAAAAATCATTTTACAGAAAATAAAAATATATGTTATATTCGCAACAACTTACTTCCACGTATGAACGTGTAAAATTAATGTTTTTTTTCTTAGCGTAACTTATAACTTACGTACTTATGTTTATATTTACCTATATTTATCAATAATGTAAATGTAGTTTTGAAAGAATGATTGTGTTGTAGCTTTTAAACTGCATTTACATTATTGATAAATATACACAGAAAAAAAATGACTATCAAATCAACAATTCATTGTTTCATATATAAGCAAGAATATAAAATCTTCTTGGAAGAATTTGATAATCTTGATCAGACATAATTTGCTTACATGAAGAAACAAAATTTCTTTATGTTAGCAAATTATGTCTCTTTGAGATTATAAATATTTCCTAGAAGATTTTATATTCTTGCTTATATATGAAACAATGAATTGTTGATTTGATACTAATTCTTTTTCTGTGTAGGTAAATGGAGTTTAAAAGCTAAAATTATTTTGCAAAAACTTTTTCCTCTTTATGTCTTGTATTTACACATGGAGAAAAATGTTGTTGAATCAACAGCATCAGTCTAATTGGAAATACTTTGTCAATTCAATAACAGTATTAATAAAACAAAAGATTAAAAGTAAAGACAGAAACACAAATATATGTATTATAAATGAATAAATAAAATTTAGATAAATCAACTACTTATATTTATGTCAGCCCATGATTCAATGTATAATTGAATTAAACTACTTTTAATTCATATTACAGTTTTTTTTTTCAGTGCATCTTTACCGTTATAAAATAAATTTAACTGAAAGTATTGTGACATAAAGTTTTAGACGGAAACACGGCAAGTAAATTCCGCAAGGGCTCACGGTGGACATGTGAGCTCGCGGGGAGTGTGAAAATGCACCATGCATGCGCGCCATACGTGCTCTCACAGAGACAATAGCGTCTGGAAGCCGAGAAGTTCGCCGACGGGGCACCCCTGTCGACCTCGTCCGCGGCGTGACAAAAGTCTTAAAACAAAAGTCCGCCCCCGGGTCCGTGAATACCCATCCGCCGAACTTTCGTAACGTTCGTTCCGTTTCCTATGACAAAGTCATCCGTTAAATAGTGTATAGACCGCTATTGTGCCGTATGCGAGCATTAGGCCACGTGTACCAGCATGCGTACGCCGGAGCACAATGCTGCCCGCCGACGATATGATTTAATGCTGCTCATGCGAGAGAAAGGAAGTATAAGGAAATCTAAGGTATACGAGTATAACTGGCAGACAATATTTTGCGCTATATGTTGCGCTATAATCCCCGAAGTCTGAAAATCTTTTTATCTAATTAACGATATAATTACTTATATACTGTATCTAAACTAATCAAGATTTTATAGATATATGTATTCTCTTTATAATTGGCGTAATTTAAAGATTTCATACATTTTTTTAATTTTTTAAATATACATATATCACTTTGGTTGAATTTAGATAGCGCAAATTTCTTAATACTATATTATTGTTCTAATATATTTCAGAGAAAGCAAAAGAATCATTTTTCGTATGACCTATAAACACGCCTTTCAAGTCGACCCTGAGATTTCCCCATTTCACCCCATACTCATGTATACGCGTATCGGAGTGCCTATTAATCATAGTTACATAACGGTAGAGAACCCATGACCTTCTGTAATGAAGATAACTTTCGTTTTCTCTCCGAAGAGGATAGCTAAGTATAATTAAAATTTAGATAAAAAAAAACGTTAAGGGGTAACGTACTTAATTAGTACAGATAATACTAATAAAAAATGTAAAAGTCAATTGAAAGAGAAACTATTCCAATTAACATTCATTCCTTAATTAACATTAAAATCCTTCAAATATCGTAAAGAATCTACAATACTATTCTCTTTTACTGTAGATAAATAATGAATTATATGACTCTTTTATCACCCATAAATAAGTCAACGTTACATTGCCGTCTCATGACAATCGTTTGCGAGTCGATTTACATCACACCACTTTTGTAATTAAAATACGTTCATTCGCTTATTATGACATTTTTTTCCTCAAAAAACCCTGTTCGTTTTAAGCGATTTACTCTGGTAGGTAAAAAAAGTTCAAGGACTGAAGATTACAGGAAATTATTTTCGCAAGGACACATACAGCTCAAAGTACCTAAATAAAAAAAATTATATTACTTGAATAGGTCATAAAAGTGAGATAGCCGGTTGTAATTCGCATTATCTGACACGAAAGAATGCTATTTTTATGTAGCCAGACGTAATTAAGGAATTTAATTTTTTTATTTTCGAACTCATTTTCCACGCCGCAAGAGAGAAGAGCCGCGGAATTCTTATATACTATTTTTAGTGCGGATGCTTCCATATACCATAAAAAGTTACGATTTCCGTTAGTCTGAGAGTTCTAACAAATAAATGCTCTTTTTTTTACAGAAATCGAACTATCTCAATGTTTTTAACTTCAATTTGTTCGTGAAAGTTATTAATTTTTTATCTTCCAAAGTATAATACGTTTCAAGAGATCTATAATTAGATCTCCAACTTTTCAAATACTTATAAATGTAACAAAGTTAATAATAATATAAATTACAATCAAAAGTTTACTTCAATTCTATATTTATATACAAGTATATAATTTCATGTTACATAAGAAACGTACATTTATGTAATAATGCGTGTGCAGATATAGTAATTATGTATAAAGCAAACAAAAATTAATATTTTTAAAATCAACTCTCTAAATCGAAAGTATTATTCACTGAGAGACAGTGAATAACTTAATTTCAACTTAAGACTATCAATTAATGATATGCACTGTCTTGTAATGATAATATACCGATTCCTAGCAGTGAGATACCTCTCTCAATCTAAATTACTGTGAAAGATTGTGAAAAATTACTAATAATCACAGTTATAAGTATAGCACTGCAAATCAACAAGATTTCACTGATTTAAAGAGATTTTTTAAATTTTTGTACGAATTGTTTTATTACATTTTATTATTATTTTATTTTCCTATTCTCCTCTTCTCTCTCTATCATTCTCGATCTACAAATGAGCTTATCTTCTATTACTTCGACATAGAAAATAAACTGATCTACTTTTAATACGTGATGAAACCTATGATATAGCAAAAGCATTCGGAATTATCCTAACAGTGTTGTCTCGCAGCCTCATCGATCAAAGAAGGCTAACATCCATGTGTATACACAGTTAGTTGTCGCGTATGTTCCCTGAGCCCTCCGGGACACCATGCACCGACATTTAAATTCTGGCATCCGGGTTAATCCAGTACGATTTATGGTCCTATTACGCCGAACGTGTTACGATACGTTTCTCATTGGCAGATCGACGAATCGTATTTTCGCTATTATCACCAATCAATCATCTACATCAAAATAATTTCATGCGTAATAATTGCATAATTATAACGGCAAGAGAAATGCCCGATTGCCGCCAATTTACATTGCCAATAAATATATATATATATATATATATGTTAACGATATATTGTCGACGTCGCGAATATATGTCATATTGATCCCATACATTATCCACTGCATAGAAACGTGAGCACTCACTAAACTGTCTAGATCATTTTACGCGATGGAGTTCGCGCCGTTTACCCAGAGTCAATCAAGGTAATTGTGACACTGGAATATAGTCCACGCTCGCAAAAGACTTAAGAACCAATCGGACCAGGACAGTAACGGTAACAGTAACCATAAAGGGAGACGACATTGACGAGAGTAATTTTTGTAGCGAGGCTCTTTTATGCGCACGACGTAAAAGACTGCGCCATAAATATTTCAGAGTGACGCGAGGCTTTCCCACCGCGAGTTCGGCCACTTGTTTGCCGAAAGTAATGACGTTTTCCGTCGCACGACGGTAAATGGAAAATGGGCGGATGTGTCAGGGGTAACTGATCGAATCCCTTTATCCTACCACCGATCTGCTACATTGAACTCATTCCGCGCTGTGTAACCTTTCGTTCTTGGTTGCTCGAATGAATGAACAGCTAAATGAGACTCGTGTGCATGGCTTCCAACCAGCGAGCCCACAACTGAAAACAACTTAACACGTCGTATCACGCGAGTACAAAGGGCTTCTCGATATATCAGAAAGTTACATTTTCTTCTTGATTAATTCATCCGTTAAAAATATAACTAACATTTTTATTGGCCACTTGTTTGATTAAAAATTAATTTTTATCGTGAGGAATCATCAGTAAATATTAAAACTTCTTAATAGAGAAAGGAATATATCTGAGGTAGTGGAATATCTTACATGATTTTTTCGAGATTTGGACTTTGCGTCGCGATATCTCCGCACGTAGGGCACGGAGAGAAAAAATAAAAACACTTTTATTATGCCATTTTATCCAAGCTATCGTTTGAGACTACTCAGAACTTGATCGGTTAACCCTTTATTACTGTGTGATAATCTCGTGTGCTTGGAAGTCGCTGACTCGGGTAAAAGAGGGTCTACGATTCGCGTCGCTTGCATCGCTTCTCTTACACTTGGCGCGAGTCGCAACCGCGCCTCTTGATCATGTATCTCGTATAATTTCCGTTGAATTCTAAGAATAACCGTTAAAATTACTTCATTACAGTTTATATATTATAGGATGGTTACTGTTCATTAATGTCGCAGTGTTTTTATAAAAACTGAATTTCAGTTTTGCAGGTAGCAGAAATTTTTAAAGATGCATACTTTCTACGTAATTTTGCGAAGTATGTTACATATTAATTTTTTAACTTCAGTATAACTTGAAGGCCTTGAATGTGAATTTCAAATAATATTATTGTGTCATAATGTGTGTATGAATTCAGCAAATAAAATCATGTTATATGTGGGCTGTGATTGTGAAATATGGGTCGTCCGCCATATGGATCTCTTTTGCAATTTTATAATCTCATTGTAGACGTTGTATAATGTTTATTAAAAAGAAGCAAAGAAATTATTTAAAAAAATTTTAAATTAAAAAAAAACTTTTAAGCTAAAAAATTATTAAAAAAAAATTTTTTTTTAATCAAATATATTTTGTGAAATGTTCGTAAAACCTTGTTTTGTAGGACTTATTGTATGTAAAATCGAAACCTCAATAATTTTTTTTTTATTAATAAAAATACCTTTCGTGACATTAGTTGTTAGTATTCCACGATCACCCTGCTACTCCACAAACGTATCTTTTTTCCTCTTCAGTAAATTACATTCGTTCTGTGTAACCGATGTAACCGAACTTCTACCTATAGGATGATTAGTAAAACTCTATGGCTAACAAACTAGCATTAGTTAGAATTGTGTCGCGTTAATATTTAGTGAATTATTGTCAAAGAATAAAATGGTATTCCACAAACCTTCTCCTTTCCTCTGTATAAATAATTGCAATCATTAATGTATATAGCACACATAAAATATACTAGCATTATTTGTTAAATTATTTTATAAAGACAAATGTATCACATACTAAATTATTTTATTCATATAATTTAATGTTTTTAGCTAAAAGCAGTTATAATTAAACCAATTACATTGCATTTTTAATGATTCATAATTCAAAATTTAATTTATAATGAAAATTAAATGTGTTTAATGTATCGTCATTTAATGTACGTTGCATACAAGATGTAGATATTCCGATCATGAATGCATACCCCTTCGCAAAAAAGTCACTACGGTTAATAAAACATCGTACAAGCGGTGGTTTATTAATATTGAAAATATAATAATCTACCCCGAGGCAATCGCATCGTACTTTGCATAGGATATTTCATAAGCAAATTGCGCTCCTCGTCGGATATTTGCTTCACGTAATAGGAATACCGATCAGGAATGATCGCACAGGATCGAATCTTTGGCACGCTGCGGCATGGTATGAGTTATGCTATGCCCGCCAATGTAATCGCGGCTTACGATTATGACCTCGCTAATGCCAGATAACGTATTACTTATGTGAGCGGCATACACGTGCATGTATTATGCATAATATCTTTTTGCGTCATCTTCCCTCATTTTCCTTTCCTCTACCCCACAATTTTTTTCATTCCCTTCTTGTTTTATCTCCGATCCGTCTTTTCTCGCGTCTCTACTTTAGTCGTTTTTGTCTATCACAAGCTTGTATTCTTAGATTCGCTCTCGAATTTTTTTTATCCTCTTGCTATCGACATAGTAAATGGAAAAGGCAAACTTGTGAAATACAGCTATAATCAAAATGCACAAGATGTTTATAAAGCCTGTTACTATCCCCTATATTTCAAAATTATGAAAAATTGCGAAATACGTGTTCGATCATTTCAAGAGACTACTCTTTAAAGGAGATTGAAGAGATTGCCCTTTCCCCAACCTTTTCCAGCCTCCTATTTGTGAAAAAGGTAACACTAGTGGAATTGGTGTAACGGGGTGACAATTTATCTTACAATTTGCGGTTTTTTTTCACTACCTGCTCGTTGAATTCGTTAATCATTATCAATGTGTCTTAAATTCTTATTTCTTGTTTATCTCGTTATCTCGTTTGACGCTCCAAAAATTTTTTTTCCACACCTTTTGCGTATCGTACAGCGTAACCTACGTATTTTTTTACGTCTACACTGAAAAAAATTAAAAAAAAAACACATCTTAAATTTTTTTGGATTTTCCCAAGAGGAGTAACGATTTTTTAAAAATTGGCCTTTTTCGAATTATGACTCTAAATAACTTTGACTCCCGAATGAGTCAACGTTTCAACTTCTTCTTTGAGCCAAAAAACTTCTTTTTTTAAACGTTCTTTCAAACGATATATTACAATATATCCATTTAAAATTTTCGAGTTCGGGTACCCTAGGGCACTCCTTGGAGGGGAGGAAAGGGAGACGATCTCCCCCATCCCTCTTAGTAGAGTAGTCTGTTGAAATGATTGAAAATTTCGGGATTTTTCATCATTTTGAACTGTTTCTGAAATATAGAAATAACAGACTTTATAAACACTCCGTATATCAAATACATCAATACAGTCAATAAGTTTTTCAGCATATATAAATATAAATATAAACGAATACAAATATAAAGTGTGATATAAACAAAACTACAGGTTTTAACTTCGCGATATTATTTTATAACTTTTAAACGTGGATATTGAAGCCAAAACCATAAATTTTTCTCGCAAAATCGTTGCGGATCCTCAGAAATATAAAACTCCGTAACGGCGAAACATTGTCAGACAACAGCAAGCTATTGTGTTACAGGAAATATTGCAGGTGGTGAGTTAGTAGATGCGTTTACATTTCTAGCGAGCCGTGCAGTATAGTGATTACGACTGACTGATGCAAGTAATTTCTCAGGAAAACTACCCACTTACGAAAGTTTCCTCGGCGAGTTTACGTCCGAGTAACATTCGATTCGGGCTGAGCATCGCTCTAAGTCTCACGAAGCGAGCAGCCCGCGCGAGTGTGTCGCGCTGCGCTGGCGGCAATCATTATCTCCGCCGAGAAAGGCGAGGAAAAAAATTATGACGATAATGGCCGATATAATAACGACATGGGCGATAATAATCATCGTACACGAATCGATCGTTTTAAAAGAGTCGAAGCGTCTTTCGGAAGAGAAAACGATTGGTCGCTCGCGATGGAAACGTCGAGAAGACTAATGGTAGACTTCTTCCCACACCATCTGCCCTCGGATGGCTCTATCCAGCCGACCGATAAACTTTTCCATTCGCCTCGCGGCCACCGAGATCTTTTTTACTGCAGTACGATTGATATTGTTCCAAAGCGGCAGCCCGGCGAAGTGGAGAAGTAGTTTAATTGCGTGAACGTGTATACTACAAATGAGGAGCGCACTCCTAAATCCTGCAATAAATACTTGTTCCTTCCGTTTTTGTCTGTCCGTTAATTTGTTATGCTTTAAAACTCGTGAGTATTTTAACATTGTCGCAGTGTACTTAAAGTTTCATTTATGTATGGGAGTAGCAAAAAATTGAGAGATGTTACACTACCATTTGAACAAATATAAACCTTTCTAAAGTTGTAATTAAATTTACGACGAGATAATAAATGAACGATTGAAACTGTGTTCGTAAAAGAACGATTACATCAAAGAAATCAATATCTTTCTTAGACAAATGAGCGTTTTTTAATTGTTTCTTGAATTGCACACTGGTCTCAATGCGTTCTATGAATTTTCCTCTTAAATTTCATCGCTTTCATAGTGTTTCGATTCTTAATGATTAGGTATTTTTGTAATTAGGCTGATGAAGACTAAGTTAAACCGAAACATTCCTAATTTAAACATTGTTGATCAAAATATACGTTATATCCTCAAAAAGTCTATAACCTTTCTTTGTGATTATTCTATTTTTAGGCAAATGAGCATTTTTCAATTGTTTCTTCAATATCTTTCTATATCTATATAAAAAAACTTGAAATACCGTCAATTATTATCTGACTATAAATCAATTACCAATAATGGAGGAATTGAAAATTGGAATAAGCGAAATTGAGCGCAGGATTTATATATTAAACGCGTGTCTCATACTTTATCATGAGTTTAAATTTGATTTAGTAAAGCCGTAAACCGCTTCGCCGCTCTGCACTTTAATGCCTGCAATCGGGGCAGTCTCCGACCCAACTTAACAACGTTGAACGGATATTGCCGTCGACCCCATACCGCATCAAGGATGGCCAAGCCGCAGGGATGCTTGCGACACCACCGACCATCCTCGTACACATAAATGGTTAAAGTAATTTGTTAGTTTGAAAAATCTATTTAATGAATAAATTAACATCTCTCGATGCTACAATGTTACGAGTAGAAAATTTAAAATTTTTTTGGACGTTCGATCACTGAAGGATTTTATACACTTCATCTTAATTCTGTACGTATAATTATCTACATTTTCTTATGTAGAACTCCTTCTTCTACTATTCAACTCTAGATCCGGGTTCGCTCGATTTTTTGCTGACGTGAACTCACGAAGCTCCTATTGGAGCTGTCCGGATTTCCTTGCCCCATGCGTGTTAATCCTTGGAGGTTTGTGGGCCTCGAGGCGATTTTCCGGCTTACAACGAGATTAGCGAACTTGCACTTGGTTGATTTCATTGGCGAAACCACGACGTACGCTTAGTCCAGAAGATCTGATAACGTAGATGGAGCAAGCGCTACGCGTGTGAAAGAAATCGCGTAAGTGCGTTATGGCATAAGATTCATACGTGAATTTCGAAGGATAGCAATTTTTATTAATTGCTCATATCCCTCATATAATTTGTGTTTTGCGACATTTTTCCCCCTCTTTATTTGTCAAGTTAACTAATAATTTAATTATGTTGGCATGTTTTCATGATATCGTTAAAAATAAATAATGTATTTTTAATACGACAAACATCATGTAAGTATTAACAACTCTCACATGTAAAACATTAATTAAAAACTAAGTAGAAATAATATTTGTATGTGCTGGACACGTTGAGGATTAACTGCCGAGTTAGAGAAGCGACAGTACTGTAACTATTGTATGGAGTAAAGCAATGTGGAAAAATAATTTTTAAAAGCGAACCGAAAAAAGTATGATAAATAATTTTGCGAGTTTTAATGTCGAAAGAAAAATAGCGTATACGGAAAACATTAACAAACGGATTTACGATCGTGATCCGTAGTGAAAATTTCACACTACATTCGACTGTGCGCATTGACATTGTAGAGTTTCAGCAAGATAAAATGCGCCCGTGTCACGTGGCTTCGCTATTACACGCCACGTATAACATAATTAGAGCCCAAGCTACGTATAATTCTCGCGTTGCACCGACTGCACTTCGTGTCTATCGTTGCGTGGCAAAGCTATGTAAGTGGAATTAAAGTTGCGCCTCGGCGCGTCATTGTAACCGTTGTCGGCGTATGGAACGCCGTCGGTCCTCGGAATTTGTTTAACAACGAGCAAGACGATATAACTATTACTTTTGGAACGAAGTCTTAGCGTGATTGTAACTTTCGCGCTAACTTTATCCTTCTCATTTGTGTTGTGCTCGCATCAACTGTATTAGGTATTCTCAAAGTTTTCTACGTTATCCTATCCTGAGTACTTGCAAATCCCTCGCGTTTTCCTCCATCAGGTTCCTTCCCATTTAATAACATGTAGATGCATACTTAGAAATGGAGAAATATAACCGTAATATTTTATTACCTACATGCAAGAGGATTTCGTTTCTCTATTCTGTTTTTTTATCATGAGAGAGAATGACAGCATGTACAATATTTTTTATATTTTATTTTTATGCCTATCATAAATAAAATTTGATACACTTTTATCAATTAAATTCTCTAATAAATATAAATAAATCAATTCATTAATATAACAATAAACCAATATATTTTAACTTAATGTATACCTACAATAAATTAATAAACTTGAACGAATATATGTTTTGAAAAAACGTTTAAAAAATTTTGAATTTTCTATTAATTTTTTCATATAATAATACAAATATAATCTTGAAACCTATAATAAAAATTATATAATTTAAAACAAAAAGTAAATACATATGTCGAAAGTAAAAGAAAAGGACGGTACAAAATATAAATATTAAAATTAAAAATTTCATAAGTCAACATCTTTTTGAAATACAAATAAATTTTTTACGCCAATTAAGAGCGTATATTTAATCCTCACGCCTATTGAAGAAATTTTAGAGATCTTTAGCCAAAGCATATTAAAGAGTAAGCTCTTGATAAATTTCGCGATTGAAACATTAGGATTAATAAGAACCGTTTAAAGTTTACACAAGAGATTAGTCTGAATTAGCAGCTATCACGAAAGGATTATTCAGATATACTGTAGGCATTACCAAGAATATTATTAATCAAAAATATCATTGAATTTTTAACATATATTGTCTAATTATTTTTAAAAAATGACATATTAATTGCTCAGAATTCTACTCCCGAATGATTCTTAAAGCAGCGCGGAAGACAAATAACTTTGATACATTTAAGTTTTCGAACAAGACCGATCCGTCATAATATGTTCAGAAGCAGAGCGCTACGTGTTTCAGGAGAGCCTCGTAAATCTCTCAGGACGGTGTTGAAATTTCCAAAACAAATAGTCGATCGGTCAATCCGGCGGGCAATGCGGGTACGATCGTTTGTATGTAAAGCGCCCAACGAGATAACGACGAATGTCTCGCAAATTGCAGGCTGAACGTTTACGGAGCCTCGAGGGTGGCGAGTGTCAGGGCACCAGAGATACTCGGTAACTTTACGGTACTCGAGAAACCGGATCGATGCCTATGATTACGTCGACGCTTCGTGTTTCATCTCGGAACGTATGGCGAGCATATCCAGCTCTTTATCGCGTTTATGGCTTCATATCGTGCGAGCAATTACGAACCAGTATTCTACGGATCAGTGGATTTTACGTAATTCGACTCTTCTTATGAGCATCAGAAGAACCGCGCATAACTTCTGCTTTATCTTCCATTTAATATTTATCATGATAATCTGTAAAACTAATCTATTTAACTATGTTACACTTTCTTTATAATTCTTCGCTTCTTTTTCGCTCTATTTCGAAAGTTATTGGATTAAGTACTCATTTCATTTCAAAGAAATTGATTATCGCCCCTCACTCGACATTAAAATAAAATTGCATATTGACTGTAAAATAAAATTGTAACGGAAAAAGATTATTATTTGGAAAATGTTTTATTAAAATGGAATTACATGCACACACGAATTTAATATTAAGTATTTATAAACAAAAATATAAAGTAATATCATTTTTATCGAATTTAAGTAAAACTGTTCATCTTCCATGTTTTAAAATTTAAATAAACTAAATGTCAGAAATACAGCTATCAAGAAAACCTATTTTATCAAAGTTATTGATATCATGGAGGTTTCTCAGCAAATAAGATGGTCGATATCGGTACCGGCATCGTTTCACATGCCGGGACTTCGATGCTAATCGAGATTTTAATTTTAAACTGGGCCGACTTGGGATCGTAGTTCTCACTCCGTTTATCGCACCAAATGTCAGGAAGATTCTGGTGGGTCATGAACCACTGCCAAGAAAACGGGACGAGAGACATTCAGGGCCCACTTATCTTTCGCGCCAGGATTTATGAAATGCTCCGCCCCCTCCCCCTCGCGAGTACCGGGATAAGAGCTTGAAAGGACGTGCCTGCCTGACCCGTAGACACGCAGGATAATGCGAGGATTAAGAAGCGTCGCCGTCGAGATGGAGTTTGCTACTTCTGGATTAAGTATGGACGGGATATTAAAGCGCTTCTCGAATCCGATTTGCGAGCAAAAACGTTCTTCCGATGTGTTTCAAAGGCGAAAGTTTATATCCTCCTCGGATACACCATCAAAATCCACAGATATAATTTACAGCGTAATGCGATCTGAGATCAAATGTAAAGAGAGTTACCCAAAAGCAATTTGAAATTCAGGAAAAGAATATCCATATAGAAATCGCAGAAAGATGAAAGATCGAGTCCATTATTTATTTCCTAAAAGCTTTCATCTTTATACGAAGAAGTAATTTGCAGAAATATAAATATGCAAGCATTTTCGTGTCGTACGTTCATATCGAGTAAACCATCTGTATTTCCGTATTTTTACGCGGATCATCATGTGTACGTATACCTAGCGTAATCCAGCATGGTACTCAAATGAGATGATCTTACGCGATCCACAGAGACGCACAATATGGGATTAAGAATCTCGAGTGCGGAGCTCATTATTCACGGATTACGAATAAGCTAGAGCCACTAGCGATTTACTCTCGTAGAAATCTTTATCCCGTGGATAACTGCTGGAACGCTATTTCATGATCTCAGGCCTCATTGTCCTAGAGATACTCTATTCCACGTTTAAAGAAAGACAGGAAACTATCAAGGGGGAAACGCGGAATGTTTAAGTAAAGAGGAAATTTAGACGAATGAATTTAGGGAATTGAAATACCATTTTTGCAAATCTTCTTCGATTTGTACAAACGAATACCAATTATAAAGAATATTAAAAGTACAGTGGTAGTTTTTATGAAAATAAAGCCACTGAGAACAACAATCATTAATAATAATAATAATAAAGTTTAAATTTCTACTAAATTTATTTTATCATATATATTCCAAACATAAGAGACCAAGATCGAATTTTTATTTCATTGAATTTATATTAAAATAAAAAAATAATAAACTAATATAAATGTATCAATTTCTATATAGATGGTTTTATTGCACATGTAAACTAGCGTTCCTATTTTTTATTAATAAGCCTAAAATTCTCAATAAATTCGGTAGCTTATTTTATTATCAGAATTATTTTCTATCGTATAATTTATTCCAATAATACATTTAAAAAGAGAATTAATAATTTTCCGTTATACTTATGGCAAATAATTTCTGCTCGAAAAGAAATGTGGAATGCCTAAGAAAGGCTTTATATATTTACGGCATTGTTTTCGAGAGACTGAGCAACACAGATCTTCTTTCCCACCATAAATGAAAGCGAGATAGTAATGAAATGTCTTGCATCCAGATGGCAAATTTTAGTTGAGTACACCCTCCATTGAAAAAAAAAAGGTTAATTTATAACGCAAGCACTCTTTTTCCACCCGCATTCAGACCAATTTCCCCTCACATGAAGCGATCCACACATTCGAGCTTTCATGTAAAAAAATATAACGGTCCGGTTGGATCAATCAGAACAGTTTCCAATTATAATCTGAGAGAAATATAAAAAAATATATTTAATTTAATTTATTATCATAAAATAATTACCGTGTTATAGGGATTTTTTAATTTCAAATAATTTCGTAATTTTGTGGTTTTAATTTGACCAATTTTATTCAATAAATGTTGAAAGAGTCCATAATTGGAACTGGGCATTAATAAATAACCGCACTTGACTCTCGTTAGCTTGTTCGAAAATATTGTATTTTTTTAAATTTCATAATGATAATAATCATTTTAAATATTTTTAAAACTAAAATAAGATATTACTTTTCACCAAATTATATCTTTAATATTACATCTTTAAAAATATCATTGCGACTTGAAAACCGATTTGTACACAACTAATAAACGTTTAAGGAATAAGAGAAATCTTTAGAAAGAAAAACAGCTTAATCTCAACATAAAAGTACAATTGTAAAAAGATAGAAGTGAAATTTATTGAGAGATAACAAGAAGAATGAAATGATTCTGTGGATTCAGAGACGAGTTTCAATATGTGTTCTCTACAGTCAAGAATTTCCACTAATTCAGAATTTAGAGGTATAGAAATACTTAAAACCAGGGCTGCCTTCAGTTCAGTGACTTTCCCATACTATTTGTCCTTACGTACATGGCATATAGCCAAAAAACGGGAATCAATCATCCCATACTATTTCAACGAACTTTGGAAATTAAATATAAGACAAACTTTTGTGTGCAAAAAATCCAGACAAATCGCTGACTTATGTTCAATGAAAACTTAAATTATACAGAAATAAGTTATGCAGAAAATATAAATATTATAACTGAAATCTATATTACTTTAACACACCTCGATAAAAATTGAACTTTTATGTATTATTGTATTAATTTTATTATTTTTTTTATTATTAATTTTGCCATTCAAAATAATTGTAAATTTATTTAAATAAAATAAAACCTTTTCTTTCGACACAAAAATATTTATGTCACAGCGTTATGTTACAGCTTTAATTAGTTCTCTTTGTCGTTGTAAAATTTTATATCGTAGTAATGTAATGAATACGTTTCATGATTTTACATTTTCTAAAATTTTAAACATCTATGCTTATACAAGCAAAACTTATACAAAAGCAATATTAAATAATGCCTAATGAGAGCAAAAACATTCATATTTCCACTAATGCTTTTCATCAAAATAATTTGCGTGGTATTCACGAAGAATATATCGACATGTATCATTTATTCATAATTACTATAATTCCTGAATGCTTCGTGTCGCGCTTACAAACATTTGCATAATTAGCAGTGATTATGTATCATTATAGCGAATGAAAAAAACATTAGTATGATATATACATATTATAGTATGATATATACATATTATAGTATATGTTATTAAATTACTTCAAAATTAATTGTAAAAAAACTCAAATGTTACACACATTATCAAAAACATTTTTTTTATCTTTTTTAATTGCAAATATGTAAAATATTAAAACACATTTACGCACGTTCTATTAAAAACGATACTAAAAAAAACCAAGATTAGCTATCTCTTTATAATAATTTCTATCTTTATTACTAAAATATACGATCTATTCGGAATTGCCTTATATTGTCTTAAGAGTAACACATTGAGTAACACATTGGAAAATAGTGTTACAGCTTGTTACAGTGAATGTATTTTTTTTCTACTTTTATTCTTATTTATGAATAAGAATAAAAGTAGAAAAATTAGGTCATAAGCATTGTCACATATACAATGCTGTATATCCTTTCTCGTGAAGCGTGAAATCGAAATATCGGCAAATGAGCTGGATGCCATCTATATATCGAAAAGCAATATCATATTTTTGCTCCAAAAATTTTATTCGATAAACACACCAGCATGAAAAACATGAACTAATTAATCACACTAACCACGGAATCTGCAGAGGTTTCACTAGCTTTTTCTATTCCATTTTATTCATAATTTAATCGGTATCAATTTCGATACAATTATTGATTTTTATTATCCGTATTCTTTTACATTCTTTTCGCGTATATACGAAAGTGATACAACCAGATATAACTCAATAGAAATTATTTGTAATATATATTCTAAAAAACAAAATAGATTTCCCATCAATACAAAAATATTGAAAATAAATTAATTGCCGTTTTTCTGGCAAAACGTATTGTGCAAACTATCTTGCAATTTGTCCATTTGTACAACAGCACTTAAAAATGTGTGCGAATTCTCGAAACTTATTCAATTTTTGAAAAAAACGAGTTACCAACGAGTTTTGAAAAAAAAACGACTTACCGAGGAGATAAAAAATATAAAAATTAATAATACAAAAGTTACTGGCCATCGTGTAAAAAGTAAAATTTTTAAATTCCTTGAATTCTCGCAACACGTACTAATGTAAATCCGCGAACGATAGGAACATTCTTTCCTTATTAAAATATATTTCGTTGGCGCAAACTGAGATACCGAGACAATTTACATTTTTTTATGAGAAAATGTAATATGATAGTCCAATCTCCCAGTTTCTTAATTCCATTTTCATCGGACATCTTGCAAGTACTCTGCAAAGAAATTCCGTGCCTCTACTACCTTTTTCTCATTCAGATTCATGCAATGCACGTTATCATTGAATTTACATGTATGACATCATTGAATGTACCTGATGCTGCGAAATAAAATACGCGCGTTATTCTTTGCCAAGAACGTGGAGAAGTCAAAGGTGGAGCACGTAATTTTATTTCAAAAGTCTTTCGATAGAAAATCTAAAACGTGCTCGATAGTGAAACTATATAAAACCTTTCGAAAGAGAAATATATATCGTCTATTATGTCATTCGCAAAAAAAAAAACTCGTTAGAATCCTACAATTTTTTGTAAAATAACTTTAATCTCTTGAACTCGGCACGCATATTGGATTGTAAAAATTAAATAATTTTTTTTAAACTTAGTATCATAGATATTTTCGGCTTAAATGCATTTCATATCCACTCCACGCAATAAAAACCCATCTCTGTTTCTTCTCACGCGCTACAATCTTGCAAGACGATTCTTGATAATGCTTTTTACTCTGACTTTCCTTTCATAGGAGGTGTCATCATGTGGACCATTCGCGGCGAAGTGGTCGCAACGTTAGCTATTAAAGGCATTCAGAAACAACGATATTAGCCCTTCGGGACTTATCCTCGATGATATCTAAAGTTTCTATGGGATTGCTATAGGTGACAGATGGTACTTCAGTGCTTATGTGTATGTATAAGGCGTGCAAGTGTGAGAAAAAGTGAGAAATATCATGAAACTGTTAACGTGAAAATTTCATACAAAGAAAATAACTTTCTGCAGGAGTTTTGGGAATTGAATCGATCAAGAGACAACTTTAATTTTGTAACAATTCGTCGAAAATGTATAAAACAGACATTTGGTTTGATAAATAATTGTATGTCAATGTCCTTTGTATGTACTAATGTAAATTAATAAATAGGTGAAAAATTTAAAACGATTCAAAAAATATATTAATTTTGCCCTATTTACCATGTACCTGTACTTTTCTTGCAGCTGAAAAATTTTGCTGTACATGCTAAATGAATGTGTCGATTTTATTCGTACGGCATATGCAAAATTGTCGCATTCGTGACAATTTACGTTTCACTATTACGCGCAAAAATTAGTCACTATTGGTACGTGGTAGAGAAAACTACCAGATGAAATTTTGCACGGGACTCTCTCTCTCTCTCTCTCTCTCTTTCTCTCTCTGTACGCGTACGAAATACCTACTCTCCATAGACCTTGCCTGAACATAATTAGACCACTAGCATCTCTAATTAAGCAGTTGCGGATTTTTCTTTTTTTTAAGTACCTACGTAATGACGCCACGAAACGTTCTCATCGCCGCTTTCGCGATGAAGCAAAGCGTGGGGAGCGTGCACGAGACGAAAGAGGAAAATTCGAGAGTTCCGTATAGCTGGAAACTGAAATGGAAACTAATATACGACAGATGCAGCCGTGATTCAGCGCTGCACCGGTGGCAACGTTGCGCCAGCCTGCTCTTCCCGGTTTTCGAAAGTTGCTGCCCTGATTCCCGCCCGCATGCTGCACCTAATTCTTTGTACAAACTCTTCCCCATGTTCTCATGAAAATGACAATGTCTAACTAGCTCATATACAATCATCTGATGTCAAACATTTAAATAAAATTGATCAAGTTGATTTATATCAATGCTCTATAATACGTACAAACAAAACTTATTCTTTAAATGCTGTCGCATTATCAATGCATCGTCAAATTATTTCAAGAGAAATTTTTGAAAATTTTGAGTTAAAACGCAGTGTATAAAATACCATATGTTTTATGAAATCGTGGCGTAAAAATTTCCAATATAACATATTGACAGTTGACAAAAAGCCGATAAAGGCTGATCTGTATGATCCATATAAAAAAACCACGTTACGCGTGATACGTTTTTGCTCTGTAAGCTGCATTTTTTTTTATCGTAATTTCTGGTATGGGCATTTTTGATTATTAGGGTAAATCTGATTAAACGGATACGGCAATAAATAGAAGCGGAGTAAACCTGCGGTATGCCTACGTGAAAAGCTTGTCGAGATCTATAGTGGCAATAAATTCGCATATAGCTTACAGTAGAATGGACACGAAATGGCGATACGCGGTTATCTAGTGCGCTTCGATTTATAAAACGGTTGGGGTTGGTTAATTTGTCCTGCAAAAGGATATTCCAGCAGCTTCAGATTTCAATTCCTACCAATGCCGTGAAACAAATGTGCATTAAGCGCGATAATACAGCTTTTAAAACTGCATCACGTGGATTTAATACAATGAGCTCCATACGTGTTACAATCGCGTTATTGGAAATTACGAAATAATGCAGTGAAATATATGCAAACAACAGAAAATGTGGCATAAAATAGTGTTATAATAATACAATTGTTTCATTAAAAAAAAAAAATAACAAAATTCGCCATTACACTTTTGCTTTTGCTGAAATGATTGCGCAGACGTAACAGCATCCAGAGCATGTTAAAATAAAGCAGTCCGGCATTATACCAAATTCTTCAACCGAAAGTGGTAAACTAAAACAGCGGAAACCACGTAATCTTTTTAGTTATCTCTAAGTTGGAAGTCCTAATTGAGGAATTCGCTGCAGCATCACTGAGCTCAGCTATTTAACAAAAGTTACGGAATTTGGATCCCTAAAAGCCGCATGTCCGTGTCAACTTCTTCAATTAACAGCGATCTAAGTTGTAAGCTAGAGATTATGCTAAAATGCATAGATTAATCTTCATCGTAACATTATCTATATTTGCAACACTGTGTCTAGCACTATAGATAAAATTCAAATTCAAATAAAATTTAAAATAAAAATAAAATGTCATTCTTTTTCTGTAATTTGTTTCCACGAACTTATTTCGTTTCACAACACGTCAAAAGTGTTAAATCACGATTTCTATTATTGTATAAAAATAATTACAATTGGCAATAGGCAAGAATCTATGTGAAATCCGTTTAAAAAAAAAAATAAATAATATTTAATGTGATTTAAAAATGTAGATAAAAACTGTTTTTTATTAATTTTAAGCACATATTATACTTGGATCTTTTCTGTTTAGTGTAGAAAAATGACCATAGACACTGATTACAACAATTCAAAAATTATAATTTTGCGGGTTGAATGCATAACTATGGCTAATAAAGTAACACGAAACAGATTTTAATGAAAGGATTCCGACGACACTTCGCAAAAATCATGATTTTCCAATAATTGCACAATTGCGAGACGAAATTTACAAAATTTATTTATCGAATCCTGTTGACAAACGTATCACGCGTGCTTATGCATGCATTGTTAATAAATTATCAAGTATGCCGCATGCGATAGCCATTAAGCAGATGGCGACGATTGCAAATTAGCGGCTAATAATTATCTCGCAGGTACACACACTCCATTCACAAAGTTATCCGCATGTTACGAATGCCACCTCATCAATCGTAAGGGATAAACGCGACGAGAAACGCCACGTAAATCGGATCGCCGTGGCCCGAATAATTTCACATTAATTACATGCGCCGCGGATTATATCTATCTATTGTGGGTGATACGCATGCCGCTAAATACGTAAACAAATAACGTTTATATATGGTTAGTTTGGCATAAATTCCGATTGGGGCCGAAATTACGCTAATTTGCCTATGTGACTTACAAGCGTGACAGGTCGATCCGACAAGATTCCGCAATGCACCGAAAAGCTCGCAATCCTCCCAACCAATGGTAATTTGCGAGAAATACGAGAGCGAAGCAAAGGGGAAACGTGCGACTCACGCCATGTTTTTGTACGAGGAGGATTTCAATCGTCGCGAAATCGCGAATCTAGTTACCGCGACTTTGTCATAATACACTCGTCGCATCGACCGAACTTTGACCTTTCGCATTCTAATGTTTAAAACATGCGGCTTATCCCGTTCGCCAAGATCACAATTTCAAAGCAACCAACTTTCGGTGTTTCTGCCTATTTGTTCCCAAGGATTTTGGTAGAAAAGGGGAAAGGCTTAACAAAGACAAAACTACCAGTGCATGCAACTGATCATGCATAAATCAGTGAGGAAGAACGTCAAAAATGTTATATTCATAGATGCACATGTATAAATCGAGTGCACTCTCATCTAAAAGAAAAACGACCAGGCTGAACGATACATGTCGGTACTCTGCGCGAAGCTCGTTTCAAAAGTAACGTGCGTCGTTACTCGCGAGAGACTCGTCTCTAAATAAAAGGTACGGATACAATCTCGTCGGCGACTCCACGCGTCGAAATCGCGACTGTCGATATTACGCGGAAAGCAGCCTCGGCGTTAAACAAACGGAGCAAAAGCGGCAGCGTGCGTGCAACCGGAAATTTACACGCGGGCCAGATATGTAGATTGGGCACGCTTTCAACTCGGAAAAGAAAGACGAGCCAGTCGAACAATAGATAAATGCACTTTCGCGAAGTGTAGACCGCTGCTAAACCGTAGCTGAGCTGCTACCTACTCTACGCGACTTGCTGAATCGGGAGTCGAGAAATAGGCGTTCTGTTGCGGCGACCGTAAGGCTGCCAGGGAGGAAACGGAAATGGGAAAGCTTGAAAACGAAGTGCTCTCCCGTCGAAACTTTTATCCCGAAAAGAATGTGTAAGATTGAATGTGAGAGGGTGAGAAAGAGAGAGACAGACAGATATACATGTATGTGTATGTAATATATCGATAGGTGTTCGTATCACGAGAACAAGCTTATCGTATCAATCATGAAACCATCCCGCGATATATATACTGACAAAATGTTATTATCGTAAGTTAAACAAAAAGCCTGATGGATAAGTAAAGCTTCATAGATAAACAAATCTAAAAAAGTTTCAAATAACATATGGCTAATAACACTGAACAAAAAAATCAATTTTTTTGCCTTAAGGTTTAACAATTTTTTATGTACTTTTGGTTGCTAAACACGAATCTGCACATGAAATATCAAGATTCTGAGAAATCTGCTATTAATGTTATTAAAAATCACAATTTTGGCATTTTTCGATGATTAATAACTCTAGAACTCTTGGATGTGTTACAAACTTCCGCAAAGTTTGAAACGAAAGAACTAAACTACCGTAAGATAAAAAACCAAACAAGAGTAGTTTTAAGGGTTGTACTTAATTTCACTGAAACTGATCTTATCTAATTTATGAACCTGTTCATGGACATAGTCCAAAAGATATATTTCCATAAAATATGAGCTCTTTATATCACTGAACACGAATCCAAACCCAAATTATAAAAATTCAAAACGACCATTTTCCAATATAAAAAATTTTTTGCCAATTTTTGAAATTTTGTCGGCCATATTAAATCCACCATTTTGAATTTTTAGAACTTAAGATTAGATTCGTCTTCAGCGACCACAGAAATATAAGTGTCATTTTTTTGTGGAAATTTGTTTTAGAATTAAATGGGGTTCATAGATTAGATAAGATCAGTTTCATTGAGATTAGGTAAAACATTAAAACTACCCTTATTTGATTTATTTTTATCCTATAGTAGTAGTTTAGATCTTTCGTTTTAGACTTTGCGAAAGTTTGTAGCACATCCCAATTCAAAGTTATTAATCATCGAATGCTAACATTTCTATTTTTAGCAACTCTAACAGCTAATTTCTTAAAATTCTGATGTGATAGAGTCATTTCACGCCCAGATTCGTATTTAGCATCTAAAAATATACAAGAAATGACTTAAATTAACCTCGAGGTAAAACCTCACAGCAAATTTTGCGTTGTACAGTGTAATTTAAAAAATACGTCTTAAGAAAAATTGCCTAGAATTTCTCAAACAATATGATTTTAAGCATTTTATAAAGTAGCGAAACGTTAATGATTTAACAAAACTATTTTAAAAAGGCGACAATCGTTGGATTAAAACGAACGACAGAAGACAATCGGATTATCGATAACGACGAAAATAGAAGCCAAAACAGAGAAGCCTTTAATCGTATTCGATTCCCGAAGTTGCTCTACGAGCGGTTAATTATGCATGCGGTAGAGCCATTGTTTTCGTATATAAGCACTACAATACTACGTAAATTAATATAATCGGTATAAGCGATTTCAGGACAATTTGCTGCTGCATTGTTTAAATAGCAAGAAACTTATTTGCATCCTATGAATATTATTTATAATATTAATTATCCGTAATCCCTGCAATATTTGTACCACGATGCAACTCATCGTAGCGATATCGAAGCGAGATGAAATAAAAAAAGAGTGCAAATATTTTACAAACTCGTGTATGCGCACCGCATTCGATACGAAGTGCACAAGCCGGTCGACCCACGTATTTCATGACGGCGACCGTTGCGAGTATAAAATATCTTGCATTAATTTTCGAATATTCGAATCTATTTCGCGAAAGAGTGAAAATTACGACTTGTCCGTTCTTTTTTTCGCCGGCGGCGCTGAATTATGACCACGGAAGAATTGTGCCGAGCGAAATGCAGATTGGTGCGCATTCCTCCTGCAGTTCGTGACCTCATTTCGCACAGATTTTGTACAATTTATAGTGGAAGACGGCAAAGATATCCGAGTAAGATAATCAAGATTAAGTTGTATAAGACATTTCCCCCGTGCGCAAATCGTACACGACGAACCGTTCCCTGCGAATCTATCCTCGATCCGCGGGGCAATGACGGAGCTCCTCGACGCGATGCGCAGCTAATCAGAATAATCCTCAAAAGACGATATATAGGGGAGAGCCAAATGCGTACCACTTAAGCTATTTTTTATTATGTTTCATACTTGGTGCTGTTTTGGATATAAATAAAAGTTCAAAATTGTAGCTTAATGTTGCAGTCATCTATTATTACAATATTAAACCTTTCAGTAATAATAAATTAATGTGTTATAAGCTCTTCTGTGACATGCTGCGAAAGGTATAATTTAGAAAATTGGTCGCCTAAAGCGTACCTGTGGTCTCTTTAATCATATTATTTTCGAAAACATCGAATTTATGAATTAAAGTAATTAAAAATATAAGAAATCATTAACTAATATTTATTTTATTAATAATTCATCGAAAAAGCGATACAATAGTCAATAAGTAATAAATAACAATAATAAAAAGATAAGAACATTAAAATAAAATTGGCTTGGATTTATTTTTGTAATTGACGTATTTTTATTCATAGCAATTACTAGTTTTACTATTATCACTTAACGATCTTACATTAGTATCATTTTTCATAGTAAAATTTGTGGTGGTACGATTAGGAAACCTGACAGTGTTTACAAAAATATCAATTTAATTTTTATAATAATTGTAAATATGTAGAATGAATGTAAAATATTGTACAAGCATATTTTTCTTTATGAAAATGTAACAATTCAAAATAGAATTGCATAATTACGTAATTATCAGCTATATAAGTTAATGAAAAATTTACATCAGATGTACCTGATTTTTTAAAATGCTGATAGCATGTACAAAACATAATAAAATTTGATAAATTTCTGTCTATATTACTTATTTCTTATTTACCTTTTATTTACTTTTTTTGTCACTAAATGTTGCTTATATGAAGTATTATAAAAATGTAAAGTATTGAATAGATAGGCTTTAGAAGACGCATTCAGCAACTTTCCCCTACCATTTCCGAATGTCTATCTGCTCGGGCAACTTTTTCAACAGCCTGTAACATCGAACCCTTTAAGCCAAATGTTCTCACGTTACATGGCAAAGTTCTACTTCCTACCAGGTTCCTGCTAGCTTTTTTCTGCGGTAGTCTCACGTGAATCTGTAAAACTTCAACCGTACATAAGCCCGCGGGCGTCCATCGTTTTACACGATTTATGGAGATGGTGGCGACTTTTCAAACTACCAAGGCTACCCCGCAATGGCGGATCGTCGCCGATCGCGATTTCCGTGCATTACTGCAATCGTGCCAATTATAATAAGAATTTACGAGGGCGAGACTAAACGACCGCGCGGACTATCGACAAAGTGCCATCGCCGAGACGTCCGATCTCTCGCCTTCTTTCGAAAACATCCGATAGATTTACGAGGGTAATTACGCGCTTTCTGCCCGCGGCTATTCGACACTCCGCGCAAATGCACTGTCCATTCTTCTTTCACCGTCCATTCTTATCCGTCTTGTTCTTTTCCCACTCCTTCTTTTCGCCCACGTTAGCATCTACATGACGAAAGTCTGAGCGACTTTTACGATCGCGCCGCTGATCTATCGGCATCATCTAGTATTTGGCCATACATAACCCGCCGAGCACTCCCGAGAGCTTCAGCGTTTCGATCGAAACGCGACCCAAGTGCATTAGCGGAGCACGAAGTGTTCTAACGGAGAGGTGAACCGCGGACTAAAAATTTGTATACTAACTTTAACAGTACCCGAGTATCGGATAATAATGCATGGTAGCATATTGCAGAGATTGTTAAATAAACGGTAACGCTTCTAAAAATTTCAAGTCATTTCTGCACGAAAGAACAGTTTTGCTCAAGTATTTAAAATTTTAGATACAAAAATGAAAATAATTTTGCTGGACCAAAACAATTACGCATAGAGATGAAAATAACTCAAACTTAACTGACGATAATTTACTCGGTAAATTACGATGAATTATCCGATAATTCCGAAAAGCTGGCCAAATGGTAAGAAAGAAATTTAAAAATTTTGGAAATAAAAAATTTTGATATAAAGCTTAAAATAAAAGGAGAATTATTTCGATAGTATACTTATAAAACATTGTAAATCTAAAATTTTCGAAATCGAGTTTTTGATATCGTTGTATTGTTCAGTAGACTCATTGAACTCGTTAATGATTATAAGACGATCGTAGAGCGCTCCAACGACGACTGTAATAAATATAATATAATATATTGCAATGCGGTTTCAAAACAGTTTTTTGTTCTTCCTGTAAAGTTAATCATTTTAGTCATATGACATTTTGCAAGTATACCATTGATTTAGTTTGTAACATGCGTAAAACATTTTATTTAACTCATATTCTGCATAAAATATTTTAATACTGTATATTCATACGCTACATATGCAGGAAAAAGTGTAGTAATATGCACCCATTTACATTTTATTCAAACTTTGTTAATAATCAATATTTTATATTGAAATGTGAACGGCTATATTCGTCAAAATATTGTTTAATACATTCTAGACTCAAAATTATGAACTAGTTATTTATTACTTCAGACGTGACTTTTTTATAAAAATGTGACTTTTTTATAAAAATGTGACGACTGTGAATAATGGAACAGAAAACAAGATAGTAATATGACCACCCAAAAAATAAATTTAAAATATTGGTTTTGTTTACAACACATTTTTTTTACAAAATTATATATTTTTATATCATTTTAATTTTTTTTCAATTATATATATTTATATATTTTTAATTTTCTATCGTTTAGAATTTTTCTGATTTACATTAAACAATAAGGATAAAATAATATCTATAATATTTTTGAACGCGGAGCCCTTTAGAGTGACAATCGATTTATCGAAAAAATATTTCAATATGAAAATTTCGCTTAAAAAGCCATATTAATAAAATGCTATGCAATTGAATATTATGCATAACTCGAAATATGTACAGCCGTATAAAAAGTTAAATAACAAAAAAAGAACACTCGAGTGTACATGCATTCGTATGATAATACGCTCAAGTTTCAAAGCAATGAGTATGTGTAATTATGTGTTAAAATGTACCTTAAACAAGTTTCAAAATACTGCAAAAAAAATGTCTTTTGTAACAATTGTCGGCTCTATTGTGTATTGGCATATTAGCGCCATTACTTGCAATTGCTGATGGAATCATTTGTTTAGCAGCGCTATTACATAACGGCGGGCTACTAGACAAATGATTCCATAAATAATCGTTAGAATTCATTACCTAATAACGGAAATAATAGGAATAATCATAATATTTACAGTAGCCAAAATACTATCTTTTCTTCTAATATACAGTAATTGGAAAACTAATTGCATTTAAAATTTTTATTTGAAGTTTCACTATAGTTAACAGTTACTATGTTATTAAAAAACTAATTACACAGAGTGTAATTTCATTACAATAGTGAAATTTCAATAAAAAATTTTTTATTAGAATTTTCAGCATAAAAGTTGTGAAGGTGCAGTAAGTATAGTCTTTTAATTTTTCATATCACATTTTACAGATTTACAGCATTGTTATTTATTACCTTAATGTTTAGAGATAAATGTGTACACTAAAAAAAGACTGGTTATAACTACCAAATATATAGTGAAATAGTATCAATTAAATATCTAGTCAATGTTACCAAAAATAATTTTACTTTTCTAAATATTTAGTAACCTACACCAGATTTGATAATACTTACTAAACATTTAGTAAAATAAAATTATTTTTTGGTTATGTTGACAAAATATTTAATTGATACTATTTCACTATACATTTAGTAGTTATAACCAGACCTTTTTTCAGTGTATTTGAAAATAATATATAAAACAATAAAACAAAAACACTTAAATTTACAATTGCAAATGGAAAATGAAATAAACTTTCCGAAATTAAAGCATATTGCAGGAATATCCAACAAAAATATAGAATGTGTAAGAACAAAAAGCTGAATTTTAACCCTTAAACACACTGCTGAAAATTCTCCTAAAATTCGATCGCTTGCTGTGTGAAGACGGAATGAGAAAGAAGATTCGGGCTAGGTGGAAAAAAAGTTTGAATTCTCCTCTATCGACCGATATGATTGACTAACTTCATTGCTCAACTAAAATAAAATGGCACAAAAATAAAGTTTTTTCGGGAATGCCTCCCAGACCCACTTATGTGTTTAAGGGTTAAAATGTTAATAAAAATTAGGAACTATGTAAAAAATTTTCAGTTTACAATGTTCAGTTTAAATGTTTTTAATGTACCTGCTTGAAATTTGCTTCCGTTAAATGATATTAAATTCTACTGCCTATTTTTTAACAGTGTTAAGATCCCATATAATTATTTTGATGGTCTAACAAAATTATTTTCACATCTGCATCTAGCTAAATCTTTACATACTTTAGCGAAACCATTCTTTCCGTTCTTTCCATGTGTGAAACATATTCACGCATGATTAGTTACAAATAACTTCCTCCCCACGGAAAATTAATCGGCTTTTGATCATTAAAATAGCCATTGCAGAATTACGTTGATCTAAGTAACGCTGCAGCCCATTAACACATCCGCGTCCTGAAATTTCTGCTAATAGTTTTAACACGTAACTCTCGACCCGTAATCTCGCGACTTCGTATAATAAAATTCCACGGTGGATTTAGGATTAAATGCTAAAATTCCAACGGAAAATTCGACCGGCCTCACCGAGTCCCGTTCCACATTGCGTTGCCCCGGAAAATCGTTTTGAAAAAAATGTTCGAAGACGTAACACGTTCGCGGGAATCGATTCACTTCTTTCGCCATCCGCGTCCCATTAATTATTAACGAGTGCGCTAATCCCCCAACAAATCGGCAGTCGCGATATACGTGCCATCGTAAATTATCGCAACGGTAGCCGGATATAACCGGACGGTTCTTACAAATCCCACGATATATTCGTTCAATCGCGGACCGGGGCGCACGCGCACATCGGGCATAAAACGCGCTTGACAACTGTTATCTATATGTAAACGATTTTACGTGCTAGATTAATTATACGAGCGGCTGGGTTGCAACTAATTCACGCGTCACAATGATCCTTGATTTATGGCGCAACGGGGGCGCGGAATTTGCCCCATGAATCAAAACGATCGTAGACACCGAATACCGGCCCGCTGCCACGGGACGGGATATCGACTTTAACATGGTTAAGTTTGATTATACTAATTATTGCAGGACTACGCGGAACGCCTTAGGCATCACGAAAGAGCAGGCTAAACGCGAGCGACATGCAACATCTCCCGGGCGGCAATTCCCTCAATTTGCTCAGTAATCTCTTAATTACATGCACATGGAGTTGCGACTCCGCGTGACAGTTGCCTCCAACCAAAATAGACAACGACATGATCCTATACGGTCAATTTTAACTTTTCACATTCAATCTTCAAAGAGATAGTATTAAACATTATAAAATTTAACGTTAAACTCTCCTCCGTCACGTGTGTTATCGTTGCTGGGTTGAAAAGCAAACAGTTAAATAGAAAACTCAATATAACTCTCCAAAATAATCTTCATTAACATAAAAAAAATTTTATTATTTTAAAACTTTAAATTAATAATAATAATAATAATTTATTATTTTATTTCAGAATATGTATAGAGATTAGAGGAATCAAAATGCACTCAGAAAATGTTTTTGCACTTAGAATTACATGAATACTGTTATAGAATCTTTTAAAATTCAATGTGAAAAGTTTATGAATAGCTTAATAATTTGCAAAACAAAAATAGAGGCCGACATAAATTTTCATATATTGAAAATACTTTTAAATATTATATGCTAGTTTCAAATATATATAATTANTTTCATATATTGAAAATACTTTTAAATATTATATGCTAGTTTCAAATATATATAATTATAACATAATCATTTATAACTAAATAAATGTATATTTTTCAGATAAATGTTATATAAAAATGCAAATAAAATATATTTACATTTTCATATATTTGTAACTCATATAAAAATAAATAATCAAATCAAATTTCAAGTGAAAGAATTTTTTGGGATTTCAAGCAACGAACAAATCTATAATTAATATTAAAACTTATTTCGTTCTTATTTGAAATAAAAGAAATTAAGGCCAGTATTCATAGTCATAAATTATTTTCAATTTTTGATTGAAAAGGAAAAGAAATGAATGAATGTATTAATAAGTCTGTAATTAATTACGCTTTCAATCAAAGATTGAAAATTATTTACGACTATGAATACTGGCTTTAGACAGTTCTTCCAATTTTCGTAACATAAAAACGTAAAGTTGGCACTCCATATATTCAAAATTCTTATTTTTTGCATTTAATTGCCAAAACTCATTTTGACGCGTGTCAAAAACTCTATAACTCTTTGAGGAAGAATTTCATTAATTTTGAAAGTTTTGATATGATTAATATTAGAACTTATTTTGCTTTTTATGTGTTTGAAATTTAAAAAAATTAAGACGTTTCTTCCAATTTTCCTATCGTAAAAACGTAAATTTGAAATCTCATATCTTTAAAAATCCTTATTTATCTTAATCATCAAAACTTTTTTTGACAAATGTCAGGAATTCTTTGAACAAGAGTCAGAACTCTATTAATTTTGAAAATTTTTATATGATTAATATTAGAACTTATTTCGCTCTTGTTTGAAACAAAGGAAATTAAGATGTTTCCTTCAATTTTTATATCGCAAAAACGTGAATTTGGCATTCTATACCTTCAAAAATCTTTATTTTTTATAATTAATCAGAACTCGTGTCTTTTCGATACGAGTCCAATTGTAGAAAAAAAAGAATCAGAACTCCAAATGGATCAAAATTTTGAAACTAAAACACTAGCTTCACAGTGGTCGTTTCACGCATCATAATTCACAATTATTAATTAAAATTATTGTTGACAAAATATTCGTAAGTTGCGGTCACAAGTCGTACATCTCGGATGCGTTCCAAGAGATCGCTATTAGCGCTATTTGTTTTTTTCCATCTTTATCATTCATCAGATGTAAACAAGGATAGAATAATGCACATAGCGCTAATAATGTCTCCCCGAATACATCCACGCGCATCAAAACACTGAATATTTATCGAAAGTGTAACGGTTCTCGTCTCAGAGTCGAATATAAAAAAAAAGTAAAAAAGTGACTCACCCAAGTGATCGGAGCCCGCCACCAGATGAGCCCGGAGTAGCAGCAGCCACACCGCCAGCGCGATCATGACT
>QKQZ01033903.1:0-13533 GCA_003595255.1 Solenopsis fugax
GTCGGCGGCTTCCTTCGACGCCTTCCCGAGGACGACGTTGAGAGAACGAAGGCCGCTCTACGCCTCGTGCCCGAAAATAATTGCAGGCCTCGTTATTTATAGCGTACGCGCGTCACCGCCGTCCGCTGCACGTCTCTTCTCCTCGCGAGCGACGGGAAAAAAAGCACCGAGAGCGGAGAAGCGAGAGAAAATAAAATAAAATAAAGATAAAAAAAAAGAGAAAACGGGAGACAGTGCACAGATAGGGACGAGCGCGAGAGAGCGAGCGAGCGAGCCAGCGAGAGCCGGAGAGAGAGAGAGAGAGAAAGAAAGAGAGAGTGAGAGAGTGCGGAGAGAAAGAACGAGCAAAAGCGCGCCGTGCAACGACCATCGAAGGTCAGCCGCCTTCGGGCCATGCTCCCCTGTTCCAGACGAGATCGACGCCACGAAAAATGCTCCTCGCAGTTTCGCCTCTCTTTGTGCAACGTCGACGGAGTCGCGCTGCGTGCGCGCGCGAGAGAGAGAAACAGAGAGCGAAAGAGAGAGAGAGATTACTTCGTCGCGTCAGTAACCTCATGCTTCGTCTCCTTCGTGCGGAGCACGTCGCGCTGACTCACCGGCGATCTCGCATGGGCGAACTTAACCTGTACGCCGCGCGTCCCGGACACAGGGTTGGCTGGCCTGAAGCTGCTTGACGCATCGTCGCCGGCGGGAGCGTGCACACGTGCGCGTGCACGTGTACGCCGTGACTGCCGTTGCACGCACGAGCGACGCCGCTCCTTCTCTTCTTTTTTTTTACGTTACCTGGCGGGGAACATAACCTAGACACTCCGATGATCTTTCTTTCATAGACTGTCGCTGCACCTGTCGACGCGATTTTTCGGAAGTTTTATCGCGATCTTTGCTGCTTACCTTTGACCAGAACGTACGGTGCGTTCCACTTGATTTTTGGAATCATTTCATGTCCTTGTTATCAAATATTAAACAGGGATAAATGATGCTTACAAGCCTTGCAAGCGCAAAGTGGAACGTACCCTTAGAACTGCTTTCTTGCATTTTTTTCTTACGTTTTTGGTTGAATGTTAAACAGTGGTGAGCCTAGGGGATGATCCTCCCATAGAATGTCGACCTGTGACACAAGGGCCTTACACGGTCAATAATACTGTCAGTATCAATAAATACAATATTATTGATCATGTATAGTTAATATTGATGAACTGAGTAGAATATTGTCCAAAGTTGGTAAAAATCATGTTTTAAACATGTTTTAGATACATAATATGTTATATTATATGTTTAAAACATGTGTAAAACCTTAAAAACATACATTAAACAAAAAGAAACATTTATCAACCCTAATATTGAGTGATTCCAAATTTCTTGATTCTCGAGCATGAACATTGTTGTGTGTTAGGAATATCGACAGTAATATTGACTGTGGGTGCTTTCCAGTAATGTATACAGGTGATACTGTGTAACACAATATACAACATAATGCTTTTCAACTATGATACAAGTCAACACAATCGTGTACAGTTAAAATGCTATGTTTGACTGTTTCGTCATTTTATATAACTCTCTACATAGAATATAGAGTCATATTAACATTATAAGGTTGTCATCATAACTTTATTTGTCACTTATAAGTTAATATATACCAGATATTTTTATGATATTATCATTGAGTAATAAATGATACTTTTATGATATTATTTCTTAATACTTTTTATGATTTCTGTATTCTACTTGGATCATGCATACCAATTTTGATGATAAAATGTAATGTTGAAGTAAAAAAAGTGAAATAAAAAAACTAAATAGCATTTCAGCTAAAAGTTAACACTATGTAATACTGTGCCATACAATATATGATTGTTCCATTGCGGGAAGCACCCTATGTGAAGAGGATTGGTCAATATTTTCATCAGTATAGTTTACAATGGTTAACATAATCGCAGAAATAATTTTAGGTTGTAAAAATATTGATGCACACTGTTAGTATTATTGATGTAAGGCCCATATTATGTCCCTGACACGAAAAGCTGAAGCAGTATAGGTCAAAACACGAAATTGTGTAATAATACATAATACGCAACGCGTAAGTGAACCAGAATTTTATTTCTATCCTAGGAAGGGAAGTAAAGGATTTTGATTGATAGATTCTTTTGTGTGTTAGAGTCTGTGCTTTGACCTTGAGGAAATTACTAGTCTGAATTTGCTTACTTTATGCCTTAAGTTGTTGACTATGATTGGCTGATTTGCTTAATACTTAATTTTTTGTGTGCCATAGCCCTAAAGGCCCTTAGATCAGTAAATGAATTAACCTATAACAGTCAAGAACTTGAGAAAAAATATAAGCGATAGCATATTTAAATGGGCCTTCTACAATGAGCCATTAGTAATAGATCAGAAGTCAGCAGCGAGTTATAAATGTCAGTAATGTATCATGAGATAGTTATAAATCTGACCGCGTGCAGATGATCAAATTCCATTTCTTACGACTTAAAACTTGGATTATTGATCAGTCTAAAAGCAATATGTTTGTCATCTTTATCAAGAAAACAGAATAGACTGACTACGCAATGATCTAATATGATTTATTCTGGATACAAGTTTCCTAAGATTTATAACTTATAATTCTAATTACCTAATGTGATATGAGTGATTATTAATGGCTTGTTGTAGAAAGCCTAAAACTCTTGATTTCCTTACTGTTTACGTCTTACATAAGTTTTTTATATGTCCTTAAACTAAATCTATATGGTATATGTGGCTACGATTCTCTTGACGCTACAAATGCTTTGAAGCATTTTCAATGGTCAATTGTTGAAATTCTTTGTTCTGATTGGTCAATTTAATGCTTCAAAGCACTTGTAGCTTTTGTAGCCTTAAGTGGGCCGTTATTGTGTTTCTGAGTATTATATTAGAATATTATTTTTAAAAATGGAGTATAGTTGATCTTCCTGGAGTTAATTATAATTTTGTGATTATGTTCCATCTGTTTTATCTGTCCCAGTTGTTTTTATCTGTACGTAGATTTTTTTGTTGTAGGTGTTATAGCGAATTCGATAGATTTACATTGATTTTGTGTTGGTGCCCCAGTATAGCACCAGTATAGCATGATAATAAATTCAATTGGTTACAGTGCATTATTAACGTAGAGCAACATTAAAATGAAATAACACTAAACTGATAGTAAACAGTGTATGATTGAAACATGTAATTTCTAGAAGTATGTAATAAATGATCGGAGATATTTTGATTCTATATTATTGTGTGTATTGCACTTTAAAAAATACATAATTAATAACTTCTTACCATAAAAATACTAAGAATCTCGTTTTTATTGCTTGTTTCTAAAAAAAGTTTTCTATAATGTAATGTTTTAATTACCATTTTGCTGACATTTTCAGTGCTAATGGCATTGTCAAAAATTTTCAGTCAATAAAATTTGCCTTTATTCATCTCCCAAAATAATTTAGTGCTACTACTACTGCACCCAGTACAGTTTTTATACATTGAACATAGAATTTGCAATCTAATTAAATGAAAAAATTTCTTAGCACTGGGGCAGAGAACATGGATCTAATGTGTGGCACCAAAAAAGTTTGCAGTCAGTGCACACTAATGCAAGCTGCCGAATTCGCTATTGTTTATCTTAAGCCAGACTATGCATTTGAGGGTTGCGAATTGAAGATTAGAATTTGATCAATCAGATAATTTCAATTTGTTTCGTTCTAATTAAATTCAAATGTCCAATGTATAGTCTAATATAAGCTTTAATTATTATTTTATATTTTAATTATAATTATAATTAAATTATGCCTTCTGTTAGAATTTAAAAAAAGTGTTGTATATCTCAGTTTCTCGCATTTCTTTGAGACAATAGATATCTCGAAGTAATAGAGTACAATTGTAATGTACTTGTTAACATTAGATCTGTTCCTTTTAACTGAACTTCTTGCACCGTTCTTTCCTCTTTTCAAACATGGAGAAAAAAAGAAATTCCTATTGTTTTTAGGTGAATTTGTTGCATCATTCATCTTCCCTCTTTTTTTCTCAACGTAGAGACAAAAAAGAGGAAAGGTGAAAGAATAATGTAAGAAGTCAATTAAAAGGAACAGATCTATTATTTTTATTTTACATATGAATATATATATTCTATATTATAATAAAAATAGAAACAATTCTTTAAGACTCCTTACATAAATGATAATAGTTTAAGAAAAAGATTGACCTATAGGAGTCGACACAGGATGTAAATGTGCAACATAATGTTTATTGATAATTCATTAGATGGAAAAAGGCGTGCAATTGACGCTGAAAAGTAAGTTTAACATTAATACGCAAAGTCCGTTAAACATTAATCCGCAGACGTTTCGACTCACGGTTCGAGTCCTCTTCAGTGCATTCTTAGTTCAAACAGATAAAAGACTCCTATAGGTCAATCTTTTTCTTAAACTATTATATTATAATAGTTTATTGTTTATATATTTTTATATATCTTTATTATGTATTAGACACTCTAGATATGGTTTGAATAATCATATAAACTATCTGAAATAATATCTAGTTAATTTTTTTCTTTTTTTCTTACAGAATTAAATAAAAACCCAGTAGAAGGGTTTTCTGCAGGCCTCATAGACGACAATGACATATATCGGTGGGAAGTACTCATTATTGGACCTCCGGATACATTATACGAAGGTGGTTTCTTCAAAGCACATTTACAGTTTCCAAAAGAGTATCCACTTAGGCCACCACGAATGAAATTTATAACCGAAATATGGCATCCAAATATTGACAAAAATGGAGACGTGTGTATATCGATATTGCATGAACCCGGTGATGATAAATGGGGATACGAGAAGGCATCCGAGCGGTGGTTACCAGTTCACACAGTCGAAACTATCTTGATAAGTGTTATTAGCATGCTCGCAGATCCTAACGACGAAAGCCCTGCTAACGTGGATGCCGCCGTAAGTATCTATATTAGAAAATATGTCGCGCGTTTTTTTTTTCTCTTTATATAAATAACTTATCTAAATAAAAGATGGATAAAGCCTGAGTCGACGCAGTTAGTGGTGCGTAAATTATTTATGTATTTAATAATTAATACAGAAAATTTAATTCATATATGCTTCAATTTCTATTTGGGTTCTCTTCAGTGCGCATTATTTGTGAAATAATCATGAAAACTTGATCTTTAAATCTTTCATTCTTTCTTGTCAAGTATAAGTGGATTTATTAATAGCGATTTCGGGTGGAGCACACCGATTGCACATTTCAGGTGTCGGTGCAACTTTTGTTTTATACAACTGCGTGGGTATATATATGCATTACACACATTTGCACCAATTCTACACAAGTGGCACACCAGTGCAGACCAGCCGAAATCGCTATAAAATACTTGAAATTGTCATCATCAGTTGATAACTTCAATTTTAATGATTTGATTCACATTTGACTATAATGGACTACGATTACACATCATCCATTAATCGGATTCAATGACATTAGTAGTTATTTACTGTAATTAATGCAGATATTATTAAACTCAATTAACGGTAACGTGTAAACGTAGGCATACATGGAAGATTTAAGGATATATATGTCATATCTCTCACAATATTACCAAAATATAAAAATTTTATTGATTGTTTTATTATTACTCGTTTAAAATCTATATAAATTTTGAACACAATTCAAGTATTGGTCTAAAAGATTTAATTTTTTTAGTTGCTCTTAATTGTTATGTGAAATCACGTTTTGTAGTATTTTTCTGTAAATTTGTGCAAGCACGAAATTGTAAATATATTTTTTATATATAGTAATAGAATTTTAATAAATATTCGTAGAACAATTCTTTTGAATACACTTATTTCTTTAAAAGTTATTTACATAAAACTACAACAAAATGTGACCATTTACGCAACATAAGTCATTATAAGCCAAATTATTCGTTGTTCTGTTCTTTGCAGCTGGTTTCAAAGCCAATACTCGAATATTGACGGCCAACATTTTTTGTCTTTGATTAGGGAAAAAAAATCCTAAGAATTCAATTACTTTTAGCTGGTATTATACAGCCAAATATTAAAGATTACGTTTTTACGATCATTTCACAAATAGTGCGCACTGAAGACCCAATCAGGGTTGAAACGTATGCGATTTGAATTCTCTGTATGTATTTGTGTGGAAATATTAATGGGGAAAGGGGCGCGTCGAGAGGAATAGTTTAGGAGGATAGGTGATACATAAGAAATGTTAATTTCGGAATTAAAACGGAATTTATTCTTGTAAATAATTAAAAATAGTAAAAAGAAAACAAATATTGAAACGTTATTTAAAATCGCGTACAATATTAAAGCAGCGCAAGGATCGAGACGATTTTGGTGTCGAGCGTCGAAACGAAAAAGACGACTTTTACCGGCGCAAAAAGGTTTTTATACTGTCTGAAATGAAGAAAAGAATATTGTCCATCATTAATATTAATATTAATAGCATTGCTATCCTTTGTTTTCTTGTAAGGTAAAAGTTAGAAATCGTTGCCCTGAATGATTTTGGTGGACAATACTCTTTTCTTCGTGACCGGAGTTGGTAGGGGGGACATGCAATGGACAGCATGTATGCAGCAATAGCAATATCTGAAAATAGTTGCCATTACTGCAGGATCCCCCTTTTTTACGTTTGGTTTAACGACACTCCGCCTAACGATGCCGAAGATTCGAGAGCTCGAACGTTCTAGAATTTTCCGTTGATCAGAGAATTTATGAAATTCTCTGCTCATGTGCTTCAGATCGTCAGATCGGAGCCCCGTCATAACCGATGCTTCGAACAGTATTAATTATGATTAAGTACACACACTGATTTACACATCGCTAACTGCGTCGGTTCAGGCTCTTTACTATCTTTCATTTATCTCAGAGGTTTTCTTATTATATTTATCTAATATATTTCTTTTACTGCAGAAAGAGTGGAGGGAAAGTTATACGGAATTTAAGCGAAAGGTGGCGAGGTGCGTGAGAAAAAGCCAAGAGGAGTGTTTGTAGGGGATGAACAAATATTCAAATGGAAAGACTTATTTAATTCTGGTAAGTTTTGCTGAAATAATTATTGAATAAATTTATTTTGTGTTGTTTATAAAACTATAATAAACATTAGCACACAGAAAAGTTTATTTGAGTTTACCTATTTCTAGTTATTTATAAAATCTGATTAATATTATTAGAATTTGGTAATATATATGTGTATATATATATGTATATGTGTGTAATGTTAATATAGGGAAGCCGTAAGCACTGTAAGAAAGATACCGATGCTCAGCATAAAGCTAACGGATAACAGTGCCACTAAAAGCGGATTAAGCCTGACCCATCCTTATGCAGAGAGAAAGAGAGAGAGAGAGACAGAGCGTGTGTGAATGCGAGAGAAAAACTCACGCTGCTCTATCATGTTTATTAAATCACCGCCACCGACGTACGATCCAAATCCATCGAGACGAGGAACATAAAGAGATACACACGCAATTCACCTTTTACATAATAAACAGCTAAAGAAAATTAATTTACACGTATACATAAAGCAAAAATATCATCTCTGTATGATTATTACCTTAATATTAATAGTTCTTATAAAAAAAAACTTAACTCCCCCTCCCCTTCCTATGCTCAAGAACGATCCTGAGCCTCTTTGGACAGAACCTTGTAATTTAAAATAATATGTTTACGTTTATCTCTGAATAATGATTCCTTAGTGTGTCGTTTCGTATTTTCTTACTTTCATAAATATATATATGTATAAATAAATTTTTTTATAAAGTCAAAACGACGGGACACATACAACAATCTTATAAAATGTCTCAGTTATTGAGAGTGGACTGCATACGACTTGACATTGCGGTGAGAATAATTGAAGCCGTACGTACGCGGTAATGTAAAATATATATTAAATTTCCATCGAACCGTAAGTTGCCAAAATAATTAATTCTAATTCAAGTGATAATAATGATAATATTATTGTTAATGTATCAATAATTACAGTTAGTGCTCGTAACGTAACATATATGTATATGGTATGGTATTAACTCTTAAAACTCGTATGCAGAGTAACGGCGCTTTCCTTACGAAGTAAACTTGCGGTTCTTTATCATCATTACGCGAAATGAAATTGAGAAATAATTCTTTCCTCTTAGGAAATTCGTTCAACTTACGTTGAAATTCGTATAATTCTTTGATCTGGTTATACATTATTTCATATTGTCAATTAAATCTTCAGACATTGAAACAAATACGTCTATATTACATTACACCTGCTCTTTTCTTTCATCCATTTTATTAATTATTTACATCACGTATTTTTATATCGGAATATGTAATAGCAAGATGTGTAGATTTTCATAAAATTATTTCTGCCATTCTTACTTATATTTATTTAGAACAACTTTTAATACATACAGTGATACATTTTATGATGTAGTAAATTTCTTAATTTTTAGGCAACAATAAGTATAAATTTATGTGAAATGAGCATAGTAATAACTTTGTCGTTTACGTATTTTATATTTTTTATTAGAGCTTAATGAATTTTTTTTATGAGAATAAATGGAAAGTTATTGATATAATTTGCTGAGAGGCGTATAATAAAATCTAAAAAGTCTATTCTACGATTTCTAATTCGTTTACACAAATAATCACGCTAAATCAATCATTAGATGGCACGCGCTTAATAGTTGCCATGACAGTTTCGGCAGTGTATTCGTATTTGATTTGTAACATTTGTTGGCGTTTTTATTTGTTTTCGAAAATTCTATCGAAACATTCGAAACGTGTCAGTTTCCGAAGATCCTCGCGCTCGTTGCTGTTTCGTCGATCGTGAACAACGCTGGACTATGATATTTGAGACTGGTGTAGTTCCAGTGAGTAAAGATTTTGATGACATGCGAAAATAATCCTTACACTTTCTCGAGATAATCAGTACGCATATCTTTCATTAGATAAAACATCCAAAATTTATTGCTTTTTGACAATAAATCATGTTTACAATCAACATCTGATAGATTATCTATATACCACTGAGTATAATATGTCATAATATTGAATACAATAAACTTGGACGACGAATGTGCTACAAATTCGTCAAATAAACTCCATACGATCGTAGCGTCAGTTTCTACGGTCGGTAGTGTGAACGAGAATTCCTTTAAGTATTATATACTCCACGTGATGTTTCGCTGCCGCGTAGTGGCTTACATTACCGACGCGCAAAGTATGCCGCGTCGGTAATGTAAGCAAAAATTCCGTTAAGGAAAATTTTTTTTCTGTTTTCCTTATAAAATTGTTGCGTCTGTTATACATTACTGTCTATACTTTAATTGTGGAGAAGGATTTTTAAATCTGTAAATACAATTAGAAAAAACGACATTTCCGAAAATGATGTTTAGTCGGTAAAAAAGGACGACTTTGGCTAAAGCCTGTAGTAATATAATAGATATCATTTTGTAAAATAAAATTGTAACTATGGATTTTCCAGAGATCGATTATATGCATAAGTTAATTAAAATATGAAGTATTTACTATATATACATAGTAAATAATAGTATGTATACATTACCAGACAGACAAGTATCACTATTAATTATTATAATAATTAGTGGTACTTGTATGTGTATGTAGAAATTAGGATTGTGCCATAAATTTCAAGATTACGTCTACATGGATTATGTACGTAATTTTTACACGAATCTTTTTATGTAAACAATATAGGCAATGTAAATTAATTATTATAAACTGAATAACAATCGGATAAAAATAATTACATTATAAGATTAGTTATATACATATCTGACTTTAATATCGATAAAATAAAAATATATATAATATTAAAAATTAAAACAAAACGGAATATAATTTTCACTATTACCAATAAAACATTTGAATCTTCTAATCCATAGATAATTATTTACATAGATAATACATAAAACATATATAGTTTACATAGTTTACATCATGTACAGGTAATGTATTGCAGACTATTTTACGTGTAAATGTCAAATTCTAGTAGTGATAGACACTAATCGTGAATATTTTTTACTTTAAAGTTGTAATCACTGCTTATGTGCTACTGTTTTATAAACTAGAAATACTGTAATTTAGTGTAGTAATTTCTAAGTCAATAATAATCGCGAACCGTTTTTCGGGGTCGGCGAACCGTTTCTTTTGGCTCAAAGAACCGTTTGTATTTTGAATCAGAGAACTTTCCCTTTTTGAATCGGCGAAACTTCTTATTTTTGGTTGGGCAAACTGATTTTTTATCGGCTAACCGTTGTTTTGAGTTGGCAAATCGTATTTTTTTTATCAACGAACTGTCTTTTTTGAATCGTCAACTTTTTGTGGATCGGCGAACCGTCTTAGTTATAGAGTTGGAAAATTGTTTCTTTTATCGGAGAAGCGTTTTTTTTTGTGTCGGACAACCGTTTCTTTTGGATCAAAGAACCGTTTTTATTTTGGATCAGCGAACTGTCTTTTTTTGGATCAGCGAACCATTGTTTTTGTGTCGGAAAACCGTTTCTTTCTGACCAAATCCGTCAATTTTAGTCCTGTGTCCGATTGAGACAAGTGTTTCAGCACGCTTTTCGACTGATATCCATCAATTTTAGTCCCATGTCCAATTGACACAAGTCCTTCAGCATGCTTTTCGAGTGAAATCCGTCAATTTTAGCCCTGTGTCCAATTGACACAAGTGCTTCAGTTTCTGTTCCGTTTTTTTAATCAAAAAACCGTTTCTTTGGATCAAATAACCATTCTTTTTGTTGGAAAACGATTTTTTTTTAATCAAAAAACCGTTTTTACATTGGATCAGCAAACTGACTTTTTTTGGACATCAAACCGTTTTTTGGATCAACGAATCGTTTTTTCGAATCGGCAAACCGTTTCTTTTAGCTCAGCGAACTGTCTTTTTTTGGATCGCGAACCGTTTTCTGGATCAAAGAACCGTTTTTATTTTGGATCAGGGAACTCTCTCTTTTTGGATTAGCGAACTGTCTTAATTTTGGGTCGGAAAACTGTTTTTTTATCTGCAAACGTTTCTTTTGGATAGGCGAACTGTCTTTTTTTGGATCGTAAACCTTTTTTATCGACGGACCGTTTTTTTGTGTCGGAGAACCGTTTCTCTTGGGCTCGATAATAATTATTGTATAGTAATTTCTAAGTCTATAAGTTTATATACACAAGATAATTAAAATTTACGGTACTTGTGACAGTGATCGCGATAATTTCTCCCGTTAGCCGTGATTACCGCTTACAATTGTTTTCCTGACTAGAAACACTGCAGTTCACTGTAATTACGTTATAATTTATTGCGATTTTCTATAGTTATATGTGTAGTTATTATGTTTATTTCATTTATAAAATTACATATATGAATTCATTAAAATACGTAATATTTACATACGTATATTAATGAATAGTGTATTCATATAACAATTGACGGCGATCGCCACAATTTTCCGTATGTTAGTCGCATTTGCTACTTGTAGATACTCTGATGAAGAGATAATTATAGTTTTTGTTGAGATTACTTTAATTTATAAGAGTAATTAAGTTTTTCTTTTCTTACATCTCTAATAATGTGCTCTTTTTAGGCGAACTGACATATGCAGTAGCAATTGATAGTAATTAAATTACAGTTAACAATAGCACGTTACTATGTTAAAAAATTGCTTTTCTCATTATATTCAAATTATGCTTTTAAATGCGAGAATAAATGACTCGAAAGAACAAACATGTAATACCGATATGGGCGAAAAATAACGCTTGTTATGCATAATTAGTAGAGATAAAGGTGGTATTATGATCACCCATTTACATTTCATACATTAACTTTGCTAAGAATCAATATTTTAATTTGAAAACTTAACGATTATTAATCGAACTTCTGTTTCTCAATAGATTCTAGCCTTAAATTGTGACATTTATTATATTTTATTTATAAAAATGTAGCAAATACTGCATAATGAGTCGAAAAGCAACAGGGATAATAATATAGCCTATTACAAGAATAAATTAAGAAAAATTGATTTTAATTTAAAAAACACAATCCCAATGAGCAGACAATAGTTTTTAAATGTTTTCCTAATAAAATTTTATTTAAAAAACATTTAAAAAGTATTGTCTTTTCATTGGGATGTTTTGTAATGAAATTATTTATTTATTCAAAATAAAAAGAAAATTGTAGAATATGTTCAAATGTATGTATAGAACGTAGGTGCACATAAATCTCCAGCATTTAGACTGCAGTACTGAAAATCTGTAATAAATGCAATGTAAACGTTAAAGAAGATAATATTATGGGTCGAGTAAGTATTACGACCACTCCTATTATCTCCGTTATTAAATAATGAATTCTAGTAATTACTTATGGAATCATTTGTTTAGTAGCTTGCTGTTGTGTAGTGACGCTAATATGTCAATACACAATAGTCGACATTTGCTATAAGGCATTTTTATACTTTTAATTACTTTAAAATTTTTTTAAAGTATATTTTAACATTTAATTACACATTCTTTATTCATTTTAAATTTAAAATATAATATTATTTTTATATCTATAATAATAAAACTACAATCAATTTAAAATAAATACTTTAATAGGATAATTACTACGATAAAACTTTGAAAAAGAGATCATATTAGGCCTGTTGAGATGTCAATAAAAGCCTATATTAGCAAATTCCATGTTATTATTTAACTTTACATAACTCGAAATGTGTATAGTCGAATAAAATGTTAAATAACAAAAAAAGCACTCAAATGCATTATTATACATATATTCGTGTGATAATATTATATTTTAAATTTAAAAAGAATAAAGAATGTGTAATTAAATGTTAAAATATACTTTAAAAAAATTTTAAAGTAATTAAAAGTATAAAAATGCCTTATAGTAAATGTCGACTATTGTGTATTGGCATATTAGCGCCACTACACAACAGCAAGCTACTAAACAAATGATTCCATAAGTAATTACTAGAATTCATTATTTAATAACGGAGATAATAGGAGTGGCCGTAATACTTACACGACCCATAATTTATATTATCTTCTTCTCTATTGAATTTTGATATTTCAAGACTTTTTGGCGTAACTTAGTTTAGAAATATCTCGATAATATCGAGAGAATAAATACCTACTGCGTATAATCTGCGAAAGATCTGCTCGTGGGCATAGTTGATAATGATTGATTGCATTTTATATGTACGCAAACACATTGCGGAATGAAGTGCATTCTGTTTTTGCGTGTCACAATATGGCATTCGTAAATTCATGATTTTCGTGTTCTTTCGAAAATAAAGTGCAAAGTGTGAGTTAATTTGCAAAGTTTGTTTAGTGATGTGCATAATTACATAAATACTCGTTTCCGGCATACATCGTTTCTTTGATTGATTTAGCGCAGGATATTTCCAGGATGAATTTTACAATGAATAAATAGTAATGCTTTAACTGGTGAGTCAAATTATTTAAGTGTGTGTGTGTGTGTGTGTGTGTGTGTGTGTGTGTG
>QKQZ01033906.1:0-18003 GCA_003595255.1 Solenopsis fugax
TTCTGACACCTGCGGTGTAAATCCCCCCGCGGCGTAAATACCGCAGTTACCCTAAGCAAGAATGTAAAATCTTCTTGGAAGAATTTGATAATCTTAATCACACATAATGTGCTTACGTGAAGAGAAAAATTTTCTCCATGTAAGCAAATTATGTCTGTTTAAGATTATAAATTCTTCCAAGAAGATTTTATATTCTTGCTTATATATGAAACAATGTATTGTTGATTTAATATTAATTTTTTTTCTGTGAAGCCACGGTAATTTCAACTCGCGAATATAGCGCCAAAATTTTGCTAGGAAAACGATCTTTTCCACGGCACATGGAAAAATGTCAGATCTTCCGCTTCGCGTAAAAAGAAGAAAACGCGTGTACGATCCTCTGTGTGTCGACATGCGTTTCTGCTACAGAGTTTACCCGTTCACCCTTCCGAACGTGCGTTCGATCACGCGTGCACGCGCAAAACGCAATGCTCGAGCCTTTTGCGTCGAAAGAGGCGACTTTACCTTACAAAACGTTGGTCAACGGCCATAAATCGCGCTCGCGAGACGACAAAGAGAGCGGCGGTCCTGCTGCCACGTGAATTATTGGATACGCCGCTTGCGAACGGCAGCAGGAGACCCGCACGCCTCCTCCTATTGCTGTTGTTGGAAAAATCGACGTGGTCCGGATCCTGCCCTCTTCCTTTTTTCCACTCTCTATTTTTCCCTGAGGGGCAGGGACGGGAAGGGCGGATAGGGAGGGGAGTGGCTCTTCCTATTCCCGGCACATCGGGACTGTTCTCTCTCTTTTCATTTTATTTCTTTTTTTTTGCGCACGACGCCAAGAGCACGACATGATAGGCGGTATCGATTATCTATAGGCCGCGACCTGGCGTCGTGCCATTAATGTCCGGGAAAATCGCTCGTCGATTTCGCGGAGGAAGAAGGAAGTTGAAACTTGGCCACTTTGAAGCTCCGTTTCTTATGCAAATGTTCGCCGTCGCGCGCGCTCGATACATCGATCCTTCCTTTTCCTGGAGGGAGCCGGGAGCCAGCTCTTCCTATTGTCGACCGGAATAAATGGCGATCTTCTTAGCCTCGTCCGATCGCAGCTCGTCAAGCTTCTTTACGTCACGGGCGCGGAAAAACGTCGAATCTGTCCTATCATTTCACTTTAGATTTTATCCTTGAGAGTTTTCCATTCGGCTTCGAAGATCTGCACCTTGTACCTTCTTTCGAGCGCTTTTACCTCTGCAGACAACTTTCGCTTACGTTTTGTGTGAAAGATAATGCATTAAAGTCTGAGACTCGCTATAGTGCGAGAGCATCATATTTTGTCTTTGATTTGACGTTATATTGTCAAATGAATATAATTATGATCATATGTTTTTTTTTAATAAATAATTATCATAATCATACTGCATATGTCTATATCACTTTACTTGATAAAAATCAAGTATCGTGGGCTTATATTTTCATTAATAATATTCCATTCCATAATTTTCAATACATTTTTCTATATATCTTTTTATATTTTCATATTGAATAGAGAACTTCGACCGATATGTGAAAACACAGTATAAATGAAGTCATAGCTAGATCTTGGTCATATTTATTATGTAATTTTATATACCACACTGAAAAAAAAGACCGGTTATAACTACCAAATGTATAGTGAAATAGTATCAATTAAATATTTGGTCAATGTAACCAAAAATAATTTTACTTTTCTAACTATTTAATAACTTATACCAGATTTGATAATACTTACTAAATATTGAGTAAAATAAAATTATTTTTGGTCATATTGACAAAATATTTAATTGATACTATTTCACTATTCATTTGGTAGTTATAACCAAACTTTTTTTTCAGTGCAAGAATTTGTGAAAAATAACAGCCAATGGCGGGTGTCTTATCTATTTTTCGTAAATTTCTTTACAGTTTTTTAGGAGAAAAGGATTCTCACATTTATTATTAAATTGATTTTCAATTTAATAACGTGATATTACTATTTCTTTGTTCAACCTAGAACTGTATTTTAATATTAAAAATATTATTCAGCGCGCAATTTCGTGAACTTGAGAAGATATATAAAATCACACAATAAATATTAATATTACGACCTAGCTTTGACCGATAAGGCATTTCCTTTATATTATGTTTTTATATATTTTTCAATTTTTATCATATTTAAATTACTCATTCCCCCATCTCGTTAAGTATACTATTATCTCTCTTGTGTTAACATATAATAAAGTGGCATAATATTACTCTATACGTACTCCTATCCGCGAGCTCTCTTCCTCCGCTCTTTTCCTTCGTTCTCTCAGACAATCTTTCCGTGCCAAACTACATTTCCGTGATTTTCATCGCAAACGTTTTTGCTCGCCGGCGTGTGCATTTCGTGGCTGAAGAGAAACGTACTGTGTCGTACGTTGGGGCCCTTATCGCGCAGTCAGCCCCGGGGGCTCGAGGGCAACCTCCCCGCCGTACTTTGTTCCAGTCGGGACTTTATCTAGCGCGCGGCTTAAATTCCGTTGGAAATCGCCGCCGCGCAAACGATTTCGAATCGGCAATCGCAGTGAAACTTCGTGATGTAATAACCGCCACTGCCGTCCCCGATAAGAAAAAAAAAGACTGCCTTTGATCTAACGGCATCCCAAGAAGTGAATGTTTCTCAGAGATCTTGTCACGAATTCGTACACTGAAAAAAAAGTCTGGTTATAATTACCATGTATAGTGAAATAGTATCAATGAAATATCTTGTCAATAGAACCAAAAATAATTTTATTTTACTAAATGTTTAGTAAGTATTATCAAATCTGGTATAAGTTATCTACTAAATATTTAGAAAAATGAAATTATTTTTGGTGACATTGACCAAATATTTAATTGATACTATTTCACTATACCTACATTTGGTAGTTATAATCAATCTTTTTTTTTTTAGTGTAAAGATTGTTCCCGAATTTACGCGAAATTGTTCGAACGTAAAACCTGATTAAAAAATTACTACATCATTTTGCGGTGCCTGCGCACAGGTCGTCTAAAAATTCGCGATCTTAATCTTAATTGCATTGAAAGCTCATCGATTAGGAGTTAACTAAGATAGAAATTACTTCCCATATTTCTTCTTTATTCGCAATTAACGAAGCATTTGATTTCTGTTGCAGGTAAGAAGCTGTCGAGGAACTCCTCGGCTTCGGAGAATTGATCTTTTTGCGACGAACGGGCACACTCAAGGCGAGAACACACACTCGTGAGACATATAATGTTGTTACGTTATTACTTATTCGTAATTTCATTATGCGCTACATTAACTAAGCAACATACGTTCTACGCTGTAATTAATGCGTAAGGTGAGGAAGAAAATTCGATGCAGGAACTCGTTAAATACTGATTATCTCTCACCGCGGTCACTACTGCATTGACGCTTGTAGCGTACGTTCGCGCTTTTATTATACACTTTATCATAAATAAGAGCACGTCATCCCATCGTCGCCCCAAGTATAAAAGAAGAAACCTTAATGTCTACCGGTCTTTGATTACGATCTCGTTTCGTCCGTCTCATTTTATTATTTCGGCAGTTTTCACTTAATACAAAAGAATCGAGATACAATATCTACGAGTGTAATGTGTTTCTTCAAGTCACTCCATTAGAATCGCTTTTTTGCTCGAGCAACGAAATTGCTCGTAATTTCCGCATTCTGTATCTCCCGTAGATACGCGCGGACTTTCATTAGAGATTACACATCAACCCGAAGTCTCGCATCTAACATTCCTCTGCTATTTCAACACCATTGTTAATATTGATTTTTTTTCGAGATAGGAAATCAGCTTGATCGAAAAATAATTTATCATGATTGTTGTTATTCCAAAAATGTCTTAATTATTCATATGCTGATTTATGAACCAAATTCTTACATTCTGATACGAATGAAAAAGGACATCTTGAAGAGAAGCAGTGTTTACCTAATATACTTTGTTTGAAAACGCTTGGCGCTACCGCGTATCTCTTGAAACACAACGTCATACAAAATATTTATGCACCTATAAAGTTGGATCAGTCGGCCAACCGATCGCTGATCGTCGCCATCGCGTCTTCGACATTCTCGCGCAAATCCCCTTTGATCTGCTCGTAAGGACGACAGGTCCCTCGGCCAGGTCTCTCATCATATCCCGCCGCTAAGATCATTAGCAATTTAATGGAGAGACAGGCCCGGGATCGCAATTTGTTCTAAAAACCTGCCGGTAGTCATCGTCATCGTCGTCGTCAGTATACAGAAAGGGACACGTTATAATTAAGATCAAGATTATCGATACATTTTGTTATTTATCGCTTCCGCTTTTTGCGTATTATTTATCGTTAATACGATGAATTATATGTATCGTATAATTCTGAATTCGCACAGCATGAGCAGCATTAATATTCTCTCAACGTCAATAATTTGCGCGATAGATACGGCGATGGTAAAATCAAGTTAGTATTCAATGAAATATGCATCAATAGCACGAAATCATCAAATGACGTTTACATTGCAGAGCATATAGAATCATTAAACGACAATTCAGGTTTCTCTTCTTTTTTCTTTTCTTTATTGCTTTTCGTTACTATCACCTTTTTTTGTCAGCGATTCAGAGGCGTTTTATGTCCTCCTCATTGCTTTGTGTAAAAGCTGAATCGAATATATTCTGCGGTTTCAATCTAATTGACTCAATAATTGCACGCTTTGTTGAAGCACAAGTTGTAGCCGTTCTTTAATCCCGACGTCTCTCTGAACGAGACGTCTTTGATACTTTTATCACGATATCCCGGACGCTATTCAGCGCCGAGAAACGCTAATGATCACCGATGCGGAGCTTAACGAGATAATGTGTTATCATCGGCGATCAACTGGACTGACATTAATTCGAGGTTTGCTTCTTTACACCGACACCTCTCACGGGGCCTGATCGCGAATTAAAGCGCTTAATTATGTTACACCCATTCGCCGGGGCTTTCCGAGAGCGCATTAGGTTAATGAAACAGGACTTGCAAGAGCGCATTGACAGATCGACGAGTTACTTGCCACGATCATCCGAGGGCAACCTGTAATTGCATTCTTTTACATTGTCAATCTGTTAGTAATTACATTACAATGGTATTGTCGGTAATCAAACTACAATTCGCAAAAGGCGCGAATTCATACGAAAAGAGAAAAAAAGAGAATCTAGTCCAAATTGGTCCGAAGAGAGACTGCCGTTACGCGGCAGAGAAGTCTCGCTTGAAAAATATCTTCATTTATCTTCGTGCGTTCCCTACAGGAACAACTTAAAAATTATGTAATTAAAAAATCGAGTTCTCTTTAGTTTAATTTTATTTTTACTCAAGACGCAATCGATATCGAGACATGATTCTCCTCTTACTCTTTACGAATGACAAGGCAGAACACGCAGATTATGTTCTGTGTTAATAGAACCGTCTACTGATTATTATGCAGATATCGCGTGATACGGCAGATCGATCGATCATCGTAATGGCCTTAAGGGGCGACCACTTCTTTGCGAAATCCCACGTGTTTATCGGCCGCAGCCACGTAGAGGGCCCGCCTCTGCAACAAGTTGTCGCACCGGGTTGTCGACTTATTTCGATCGGGCGTAATTACGCGCGCGGCGAATCGATCGGACGCGCGAGATGCGTCGCGTTGCATCGTAAGAGGCGTCGGAAAGAGGACGCGTCTGCCCGACGAGCGGCAAAAACGTACAATGTGCGTGCGTTGTAAGTTTATCGCGCGATGTTGCATTTCGTGATAAGCTTCGTGATATACGTACCGAGAGAATTTACGCAATTTAATCAGCAAGAGAGAATTTCGAAGCGACTATTTGTCATTTTGTAGCTATCTCATGACAATCTTGCAAGTACCTTTTTATGTTGTATGTTTTTATTTTATTTTTATTTTTATTTTTATTTTAGTAGAACACTCTGTTATGTTCCAACTGTCAATCTGTCATCTTCAATAATATTTAGTGGAGGCAAAACTATAATTAATTTTATGTATTTTACAAGCAGATTTAAATTCTCGCATAAATTCCTTTTTCGAAAAGACTTTCTAATAATACACATTAAGCTTTGATTACTTTCTATCAGAGACTCGGCCTTGTATTTATATAATGCTAATATTAACGTTAAAGCCTTTTATTTCATTTCTTTCACCTGCGATATTGCTATCTGAAAAATCGTGTTCAACTCGCTTTCATATAGTCGGCAACGGGAAGGAATGCGAGCGACAGAGAAAGAGAGAGAGAGAGAGAGAGAGAGCTGTAAAACTCGAGAAAATAAAAGCTTTGAGCTCGCGGAGGAAAATCGGCACGCCGTGTAAAAGCGAAGGTAGAAGAGGGGTACGAAGAAAGGAAAAATATGTCCGCTCCCGAGAATACAAAAGTCACCCCCATCCATAGCTATCATTCGCCACCGGCGAATCCTCAGCTAACCGAACGCGTTCTCGCCATACTCGCTTATTCATTCTCGCCCTAAAGCGCTGTGCGAAAACTTGATAGAGATCTTGGGTAGGAGGCGAAGATCGGTTCTAAATGGCCGACGTGGTATGGCGCTTTTCGTCTTGTCGGATAAATATTTTGTCTCCCTCTCCCTCTCCTTCTCACGTGGGCGAGTAAATTTTCGAAAAAAACATTTCTGCTCGGCGACCGCGAAACGCGAGAGATAAGCCGGAAGTAGCTAGATTATTTTTGTGCGAATATTTTTTTAAGTATTAGTCTTTATGCCGTTGTCGGTATTTTTTGCCGCGGGCGTCGACAAATATTTGTCGAGGATATTTGGCGGTAAATATTTTCTTCTTTTTTTGCGGACGAGAGAATGGATAATTTTTTCTTTCAGTCTCTTTTTCGAACGTATCTTCCATAGAAGTGCTCACGAGACAACCGTGTATTTCACATGTCGCGAACGAGTACTTTCGCGTGAGTCACAGGAAAGTAACAACAATATCCTCAGTCCCGGAAATGAGGGAAGGACGGCAGAAGGGGAAATACTTTAAGTGAAGCATTGGGAGTCGAAAGAGAATCGTGCAACAATTGCGGAAGTATACAAAAGTTCGGGGGCCTCGCCGCTGCCGACTATACAAGCGGCTCTGTCTCTCTCGTTAAAACTTTCAAAACTACTCCGGATGATGCAAATTACGCCTCCGTTTCCGGATGAGGGAAGGGGGAGGGAACGCGGACGTAGCAACCGGTTGGTCGGTGAGAACGGAGAGGATTGTTGCAACAAGTTTGCGAATTATTCGAAAGAAGATACGAATTACGCTCCCGACGTAATGTCACTCGGTTGTGTTGTACACGGAAACGAAGAAACGGTTAGACAAATATGAGGGTATCCTTGCGAGGAAAATACGCGGCATTAAGCGTTTTCTCCGCGGTGCTTCGTTTTTTTTATATTTGCACTCGTTATACGTGCGCCCAAAGGCCGTCGGGCGCATTTAAAAGACTTTAATATTAAATTACTGTTATAAAAGATAATTAAAAAAAATTATTTAAGCAAGTTTACTGAACCGCAAATCCAACCGTTTTCTGTTCTCATGTCGTTCGTTGTATTACCGAAGTAATTATTATCTGAATTTTTTTTTTTTTTTTAGAGTTCTGTTCTCGTGTTCTCAGCGTTTTTACAGTACAATACACTGAAAAAAAAAGAGTTGGTAATAGCTACCAAATATTGAGTGAAATAATATCAATTAAATATCAGGTTAATATAATCAAAAATAATTTTACTTTTCTATAAATATTTAGTAGAGGAAAAGGGAATGATATGGCCATCCATTTTCATTTTATTGAATAACTTTGTTAGTAATCAATATTTTAGATTGAAACTTGGTCGATTATATTGATCAAACTGTTGTTTAATAGATTCTAGATTCAAAGTTATGAAATATTATTAATTATTAACACGATTTATAAAAATTGATGACATTGCATAATAGGTTAACGAGAAAAAGAAGTGGTAATATAGCTGTCACAAAAATAAGTTTAAAAAATTGATTTTGTCGAAAAAAATCAAATTTAGTAATATTTACAAAATATTTAGAAAAATAAAATTATACTAACCAAATATTTAATTGGCATTATTTCACTCAACGTTGGATAGCAATTATTAAACTCTTTTCAATATCAGTATTACAACGAGAACCGAATGTTAAGAGTCGCTGCTGTAGTTACACCGTTGCGTCCACGCGTATGTACATCGCTCGACGTTGCGCGAAAATGGGCCTTTAAATTCCACGCAGCGCTCTTTCGGCCTTGAGGCGCGATTGCTGCATTAGTATGCCGCTGCCGTGTATAACACGAGCTCGGCAGTCCCCTTTCTTCCACGCTGTAAAGCCCTAACATTATTCTGAAATATGACGCCGAATGCCATTCGCCTCCGGTTACACCCTTAGCTCGCTCGCTGCGTCCGTCGAGCGGATTGCGATTTCGCATAAGCGAAACGCGAGGCGGTTCCCTCCGCGCGAGAGGAGGACTTGAATAAACTACCGAGGGGAGAAGGAATAAAAAATTACACAGATCACGCGTGCAATTGTTCGAAACCTTAAATCTCGAATGCGATTGGCATCGAAAACGCGATTATGCGAATATACGTTGTTCATTATTGCAATAATTAGATATCTGTTAGATACAATTATAATGATACATTATTGTCAGATTTGTAATCATAGAAATGTTATTATAATATGTTACTCTGTTAGATTTGCAACTATGGAAATATTATAGTAAACATTCAGATCTCTCTTAACAAATATTATTCTCTCTTTAACACTATTAACTTTTTTTCTATTACAATAAAACTTTGTTACGTCTGAAGAGAATGGAATTTGTTTGATGCGAATGGCAAATAATTTCGTAAAATTTTTGTTAAAATTACAATACTTTAATACTTTTTGCTTCCCTCGGGCGCGTCACAGCCCAAAGACGCGTCCATGAAGTCTAGAGTGACTTCATTAGTTTTCCTGGATTACGGTCCGGGACCCGGGAGGAACCGGGATCGTCCGTACCCCGGAAGACGTATCTTCGCCGCGTGCTTCGTTGCTCCTGATAGTCCGAGATATAGCCGCGAATGAATTCGTAATATCCCGGAGGCTTAGTGCCCGTCGTCCCGTCAGTGATCGTGAAGTATGGCCGCGGTCGGGTTAAGCCGTTCCCGAAAAGAAACCCGACGACGAGCTGCGATTTGATGAAGACGGTAGTCTTCGCGCATTTTTCTCTCTTTGTCCCGTACGAAAGATTTATATCTCGGACCAGTCTCGTTAGTGGCAGGCCGAACAATAAATCGGTATACTTGCCTGCCATCATAAGGCCATCATTAATCCCCGTGCCAGTTTTCATTTATCTTTCCAAAAGGTGAGGCGAGACGAAAACGTAAATTTCCAATCTCACAATTAACAACGAGGAAGCGTAGAATAAAATCGATTATTATTTTTGTTTATTATATATATTTATTATTCGAGTAATTTACAATATGTATTTTTCCGTGACACAAAAATTTATTTTAAGTAAATGTTACTTGTTTCAAGTAAATGATGAATGCATTTCAAGATTATTAAATATTCTTTATAAATACACAGAAAGAAAAAATTGTAGTGGTGGCAACTATTGTAGTGGAGACAACTATAAGGGGACAACAATACAAATTTTGTTAATATAATTATAATATATAATTAAGTGAACTATATTATAGTTATTGCAACTAAATTAAGAACTAATAAAAAATAGTTGTAGTATACTATATAATAAAGCAGTTACAACTATTTTTTTATTAGTTTTCTTAACCATAAACTTAGTTGCAATAACTATAATATAATATAATATAGTTTACTTAACTACATATTATAATTATATTAACAAAATTTGTATGGTTGTCCCCTTATAGTTGTCTCCACTACAATATTTTCTCTTAGTGTGTAACTATTACTTAAAAGAAGATTAAAATTGATCGAGTAATCGCTTTTTTTAGCATTAGAGAATCATCATTAGAATCATTGTAAGGATATTTACTGCAGAAAAGGAGAGATCGCTTTGCGCTTGCCACCATCGCGAGTCGAATGCATTTGGAATGCATTCATTAAACGCGTCGACGATGAAACGGCGAAGACGCATCTCCCGCGAACCCGGGGCGTTCTTAGATCGCGGGCAGGAGGGGAATTAACGACGATAGCATATCTGAAATAGCTGAGTTTACACCTGTGCGCAGTTACTCCCGCGGATTCGATACGCCGGCTTAGTCCGACTTACCGGGAGTTACTGCCGAGGCGGTACTACCAGTTCTCGGTAGAGCAGTAGATACACAGAATATTTCTCTCGTAGGATAAGGTCCATTTCGTAATACAGCCTCGGTATCAGTATATCCTATTTTGTACCGAGTACAAATATAATACATCGTCGACATTCAACCATGTACGGACTTGACACGAATCGCTGTATTCGCGATAATATTTATTTTATGGCAGTGTAAATGTACAATATGGACTATGAGGATATTTTATTGAACGGCAAATAGTGGTAATTACAAATAATTGCGTGAAAATGTACTTAATATTATCAGAGAGAGAGAGAGAGAGACGATATCGGAACAATGATTCTTTTTTTTCGTGGAAGAGGCGCTCGCAAGTACCAAAATAATATGAACGTAATGCAGGGTGACTTCTTGAACTCGTTCCAAGCAACGTCGGTGATTCCGGAATAGAATTTCGGGAAGTCTGGTTTCGACGAAGGAGGTCGTCTGACGAGATAAAGGAATCGTTCAGTCGATCGGCTATTGCCAAATCGACGACTAGGGTCTGTGTCCGCTCCACGTTTTCTGTTTGATTTCTGATTATTATCCGCCTAAAACACGCGTGCCTTTTTCTGACGAGACCTATTTCGAATCGAGTTCTCGGATCGAGTAGTTTGTTTCCCGATTGTCTCCCTATTCCACGACAGAAGTAGTCTAGCGCTTTCCTCATTTTAAATACGAATTGGATGAACGGAAAAGAATATTATATTGTTTTTATAAATAAAAAACGGTTTTACTGAAATATCTAAGTATTTAGCTAGATACAAATCTGATAATTTCATTCATTAAAATAGTTATGAAGGGCATTCAAGCATGATGAGCAATGCTGCGAACAGTTATGGTATTCTAACTAATCAATTTGAACGTCTTACATAATTATTTTGATAATCCAACAAAATTATCTCCAGATCTGATCCAATTAAATTTTTAAACACTTTGACAAAATCGTTCTTTTCGTGTGTGCAACGAGAAATGCATTAGATATCACATATTGCGATAAAATGGAGATCGAAAAAAACAAAGAGCTTCCATGAAAATTAATATTTTTTAACAATGGAAATAAATTTGGTTAAAGTTTTGGAAGTAAAGCAAAATAATAAAATTATATACCCTATAGAACGACAGGTACCGCAGTTGACTTTTCGATTACGTCGACGTCGTTATATCTCGATGGATATTCTCTCCCCAAATATAAATTTTTACATTTTCAAATCGTCGGACGCCAGGATTACATTCGAAGAAGTTGCAAATTACGCGTTATCGCGATTCCGCCGTGCCGAATTTAAATGTCCGCATAATCTTTCGGGGTGCACCACCCCGAACGCGATACCTACATTGGCCAGATTCTCCCCCGGGGCAAAGTGGCAAGGGGTGAATCGATAAAAACGCACGTCTGTATAAACCGGAAAGCGCACCCTATCCCGGATTTTCAGATAATAAGGTGCTATAGTATGCCATGCGGCGCGTTCTGAAAATGGATCGACCCTTTCGAGAGTAATCTCATAAATACGAAGCTTTACTCTCTCTCGTACACGGAGTGGTTGATACAGAGAGAACACGTAAGGGGATACACGAGGCAGCGCGAGGGAGGAGGAAGAGAGGGTTGCGAGAAAACGAAGAATAGTGACGTTCGGAACTATTTGTCTGTTACCTCTCGGGATCCCGGTAAACGTGACTTACGTTAAAAGCCGAGCCCGCGCGTGTGATTCAATATTGACGTACCACGTCTACGTACGGCGGGGAGTATGGTGTATCTTTAAACTGTCGCTGACAAAGAAGAATATACATGTGAAGGATAAAGGCGGAAAACGCGAGCGACAGCGTTTCCCTCGACAAGAGCCCTCTTTGTCGATCCCTTCTTTCCCACCTCCTCCACCTCCTCTACCTGCGAGAGGCTAAAGAGAGGAAAAAAAAGTGAAGGGAACGATAAAGTGTTGCATTTTTCATGCCTCTCGTGATCAGTCCTTTCCGCCCGAAGCCTTCCATTACGGATTCGTTATTGATGCGCGAAGAAGATTGGAAGGTATTTCACTTATAATTATGACGGAAGCTCTTTAAAAGAAAAGAAAAGAATATTAAAAGAGTCTTAAAGCAGTTTGTTTCGCGGATACAATCTAATAGTATTTTATAATCGGTTTTAATTTTAAACTTGGACCATTTGGAATTCTAGGACGCTCGATATCGTAAAAAGCAAAGCTCCCTATATCTCCTAATAAATATAAACTCATATCGCAGACGAAGTCTATAGTTAGTCTCCATAATAGATTTTTTATCGATTTGCTATTTTTTAGAGAGATAATCTTTAAAAAGTAACTCTCTCGATCATTTTGGAAGTCCGATATTGCATAACAAGAGCAAAAATATTTTTATTTAAATGAGTAAAATTTAGTATAAATGTTATATTTAGTAAACAATAAAAGTTTTTATTTATTGTAATGAGTCTATGTCCGATGATCCACGACACGAGCAGAATTAGTTGAAAACGAGGACGCAAAGTATATTCTCTCGCTGTAAAAGTAATCCCAGGCCCGGCAAAAGAAAACCGCTTTATCCTTAACCGGAAACTTTTCCGGCTTAGCCACTAATCGGCGATAAATGTCGGCCGATTATTGTCGCCTTTATCGAGAAAAGGAAAAAACTTGTTAATTCGATATCAATAGAGAATCGGAAAAGATTCTACAAATATATTGAATATGTCGATTATTCAAAGCAATTCTAAATAGAGAAACATAGCTAGTAAATATATAGTATAAAACAATGTGCTTATAATACTAGGACATATTCGCATTTCTGAGTTTTAGTTTCTAAAAAATTTTAGAAATTAAATTTTCAAGTAGATTATTTGCGGTTTTTTTTTATTATTGCGAGAGGCAAAATAGAATTGAGGATCACTGAACAACTATTTGTTCGTTAGACTTTTGTCATACATTTTTATCGCCAAAAATGTTAGCTCATGTGCGTGTGTGAAAATAAAATCTCGGAAAATTAAAAAAAATTGTGTTATGCACACAAAAGAGAAAAAGCGGTGGGAGTGTGACGCAACAAATACGACGAGCGCTCGAGTCTCGCGTCCGGTATTTAATCCGCTATTCGGTAACAATTCAATGCGTTTTATCGAGGCCGCCGAGGGTAACTCTTATCGCGATTTGTCAGAGGTCGTTTATAACATGGGCGAGAGACATCCGTATCGCGGGAGAACGCTTCCGTCTGTCTGTTTATCGCAGTCGGGGAATGTGTGTTCCATTCCAGGCCTCGTTGCTACTGCCTACGATGTCCGCCGAGTGCGTGCCACAAATTACCGTCAAGCCAGTAATTACCGTCGGCAAAAAGCGAACTCGTATTTTAATCGACCCGCAATTAAAGTTTATTGGACTACACGCGATACAATTTATCGTATCGGGGCCTTCCGCGCTCGCGTTTATATTAATTCTATGACTGCAGAGCCGTAACTAGAATTGTACCTAGCTCGTGCAACCCCGTCCGTAATTCAAACGTGGCCGCGTCTCGCCTTTGCAACGCCGTATGCAACAAGATAATAGTACGGCAATGTATAATATTAAAGAGGAGAAATTTTTAACGATTTGATCATTTTTCCTTGAGACTTAAAGTACACGTTTTGTTAGAAAGTACAAATTCTATTTTCAAAATAATATGTGATTTAATTTTTTGAAAGAAAGATTGTTCGTGTAAACATAGATATTTATATGTCAATCCTCCTGGCTCCCTTTCTCACGAGGTAAATAATTACAAAAATTACTATTAGATGGGAGGAAGGAAATTATAAATAATTAGAAAATTATTCGTTTAGACGAAGATTGTATTAGAAGAGAGGGCTGTTACAGTTTTCTTTTCGATGGATGCCACTTTCACCACGGTTATAATCACGGCACTGAGTGCAATAATAATTTTCGCTGATGCTAGGCGAGCCATTCGTTTCCTTCGCAGCAACGAGGCGAGCCCTTTAATAAGGTAGACAGCGCGTAATTACGCGCGATCAGCATACCGGGGAATTGTCAGTGTTGCCAGATGGGAATTAAGGGCACGCATGTCGCAGGATGCACACGTCGATAGTTTCCTCTCATTGATTCGCACTCGGGAGTCCTCACTTTGTGCAGACCTCAAAAGGGATGTGCCCCGACAATTTTCCCCGTCCTACTCGGCGAAGGATATTTATGAACGGTGATTATGTAGAAATAACATCGGTCGAGTCACGAGCCGCGATTAAAATATCTAATTGAATGTATGATTAACGAACGCTGTCAATTTGCTGTAATCGATTACAGCTCGGTGAGACCACCGCGAAACCACTGAAGCAGCATTGCAGTTGTACAACGAGACGTTTTAAATAGCCCCCGACGTCTTTTTATTATCAATCGATAATAAAATTATTAACCTTTTTCTTTAAAATTAACAATGTCTAGTCGCCGATGGCTCTTAAGTTGATTAAAATCACCGGAGGGTTTTGCAAGAGAGAGAGAGAGAGAGAGAGATTTCAAGAGTGCAAATGGATCATTAGGTCAATCCTCATTTAATTCAAGACGGTACTCAATTTAAAAGGGAATGATAAACTAGGTTAAATAAAAAAAATATCGGCTTTCTTTGTACCGGATTATTATGTTGTCTTCGACGCTTTTGTACCGGATAATGAACAACGTCGTAATTACATTAAATTTTTCCCGCAACTCGGCCACATCAAAGAGAATAATATCGTGATCTCCGAGAGGAAGCTTAAATTTTCGTGATCACATTATTGAATACGGGCGCGGCGAAAATTGTAATTCCAATAAAACGAAGAAGTCGGGAACGAGGTACACAACAACGCGGGTGCGCAGATTTAGTCCTCCCGTTCCTTTTATTTTCGCTCGAATTATACGGTTCCGCGGCTCTGATAAAAAGCGTCATGACGGAGCAATTTCTAGATTAAGGAGACACGAGGCCGCAAACTGTTTTGCGAAATTTTCAGCGGCGTGGTATTAAGAAAATTTTAATATATACGCGCGTGTACTACGACGGAGACTCGAGAAGGAAGATTAAATGCATCCTAAATAAAATAAAAGCGCGCATAAATTAAAAATGTCGCGACTGTAATAGCTCCAACAGTCTTCTCCCAAGTCGTGGAATGAATGCGCTTTAGAAACGTCGGGGTTGAGTCTCGGCTTAACTTTTAGTTACTTTAGACATGATTATTCATTGAGAAAAATAAGAAAGAATAAACGAAGATTATATAAATAAAATGTTACATAAAATCATTTTATATTAAATAAAATTATTTTAATGATTATAATAAGAAAAGGTCAAATATATCGAGCAGACAACAGATGTTATTTGTATATAATTAATAGTTTATTTAATTACAGGGACGTTTCGATTTTACTTAATCCTCAGCCCAAATTTAAACAATTTTCAAATTTACCTCTATATTATTATAGTCAATATAAAGTTGAACAGATTTGACAAATAAAGTTTAAACAATGCTTGAATTTGACTCTACAAGATTTGAATGAACATAATCAATATGAAAGATATAACTAAAGTAAAATAAATAGATAATAAATTAAATATAAAACGTAATAAAATTATTTTCTTTTATTATACTATTGCACGTATTATTTTAATACAAAAGAAATTATTTTAATATTTAAAAAGAAGACAGAGAAGCGAAACTTAATTTTCGATTTTTTGAAATTAATAATAACGTTGAAGAAACATCTCGTATATGAGCGACGAACTATCTGGTCGTTTTACATTTCAAAGCCAAACAAAAAAAAAACACGCTGTACTTCCTTTCGTAAATGCGTATCTCCGCTCGTTTTAGTCATCTAGAGGCTCCTTCGCTTAATCGGCACGTCAATTCGCGAAACGAAGACGTCTCAATCCGCGGGACGTTAATTATTAAGGCGAACGAGTTTAGAGAGCACGGATCGCTTCCCATGACGGCGGCGTGAAGGTTCCAGGGAAACGAGCGTGTTAAAGGAGGAAAGGGACAGACGGAGGGTCTCCGACGCGCGATAAGCGAACACGAAGTGAAGAAGCTCGAACACGTTGCACGGGGGAAATTACGAGGGCCGTCTCGCGTATCGCGTCTCGACGGGAGATCTTAATTGGGTCTGTAAGACCCGGAATGCGGACGACGGACGGCTCTCGCGTAATTGTTTCCGCGCATATCCTACCCTACTCTACGACGCCGTACGTGAATCGTGCGGCTGTGATCGTGTACGTACGTGTACGTACGTCGCGCTCCTTCCTTCTTCCGTGGACCCACGGCGTGAGATTTCTGTGCCCCGCGAAAGAATTCGGCGTGATCGACCGTGATCGGCAACGTCTAAGACCTAAGAGATATAATTACTAATTCTTCTCGTCTAGGTATCTCTTGCTCGCTCATACGCACAATTATAGTCACACGTAATACATATTAAAACTTATCTCTTGAATTAACTTTATAAGATTGGCGCTCGTCTCATAACTCACATTCTAAGGAGCTTACGGTCATCGCAGCCATCCAGGAAGGGAGAATCCGCCGCGAAAATTAATATACGTATACGTAATTATGCAATCTCACGATCTTTGGGTTGATGGCTCAACTTTAAACAGATACTCATCTCATAATTCACACTGATAAGAAGCTTACGCTCCCTGTACGTTTAAAAGCAACTTTCACGGGTTTATCGTGAATATATTAAAGTCTATACAATTAATGATGGAACATCGCGATCTTCGATTCCACGAATTTGTTGTGCAAAACGCTCACCTCGTGCGCCTTCGTCCATGCGTGCGTGTGTGAGAGAAAGAGAGAGAGAGAGAGAAAGAGATACTCGGGATCAACGTTCAAGAGCAGCCGCTCTTAGGCACTGCGACGTTCTCCTAAGCTCTAACGCATTTAAATTCATTGAAGCCAGAAATACAACGTCGAATAAATCGCCGCGACGTCAACCGCGACGTGAAATACGCCCCTTTGCATGCCGAGCGCGGCTCTCTTTCTCATCCTTCTCCCTTCTCTCTCTCTCTCTCTTTCCTTCCTTCTCTCCATCTTTCTCGCGTGTCGCCTATATTATCCCACACACCGATGCTCCCGGGGGCGCTATCTCTATCTTCTCGCCTGCGGCTCCCGAGGGAGCGAAATAGAATTCTCAGTTTCAATTCTACGATCCCGCCCGTTCCCGTCTCTTCCCTCTTACCGCCACTACTCGTCTCCCCTCTTTCTCTATCCACCTATGTCCCTTCGCGTCGAGATCGACCAAGACTCGCCGAGGATCTTCGTCGGCGACCCTCGCCGGAGAGAGTATCGCCTGCGTCCCGCCTACGTTTCTCTTCTGCGCCCGCAGGGTACCTAGATATTTTATCAGGATCGATCGATACGCCGATACGATGATCTCCGAATTTCTCCTCAAGCGCAGCCTTATCGTCGAGCGCGAAATATTGCGCGGATAATGACAAGCTTCGTCGGAACGAGGCAAGTGCAAGCGGAAAATCCCACGGGGGCCGCAAGAGGGAGGGCAGGAGGAAAAAGGTACATATTTGGATGCTCCACTTTCCTCAGATGTGTTAAGTGTGGAGATATCGATTCTAGAGAAGAACGTGGACTTTCTTTGAATGACCGTTCTTTTTTTATTCTTTCTCTCTCTCTCTCTCTCTCTCTCTCTCTCTCTCTCGCATTTTCGTAACTTTTTCTTTTTGCTTTTTTTTTTCTTTTTATATACAAAATTTTTCTT
>QKQZ01033918.1:0-13347 GCA_003595255.1 Solenopsis fugax
TCCCCCTCGACGTCCCTCACACCTCGCACCCCCCACCCATCCCATACGGCAGCCACCACTGCCGATCCTCCATTGCCCCCCACCTCGTCTCCGCGGTCATGTGTTCATACATACCCTCCTTAGCTACTGAACATTTCGGAGAATTTTGCCGAATTATCGAAAACTCGGCAAAGATCGATTTTCGGTCAGTAAAACTCGCACGCGCATTCAAGGTCTACAGTCATTGTGGAACACGTGTCGATCATTGGACGTACAACTGCGCCAACAAGCCAGTGATGCTCAACGCAGACACGCATATTTCTACGACGACGAATTCCTCAAAGCAGAAGACGACTATGAAGACGTTCTGGATCAGCTCACGGAAATCTTGGATCAACAAGAGAAGGTGGGACAAACGAACCAAGCTCCTAGAATGGCACACTCCACATTGCTTGGCGAGATGCAAGGACCATCCACGTTCGCGCTCCCACGCATCACGATTCCGAAGTTCAACGGCGAGCCTACAAAGTGGGAAAGTTTCTGAGACTCTTTCAAAGCATTAGTTGGTGAGAACGCTTCTTTAACAGCCGGGCAAAAATTATATTATCTAAAATCCTTTCTCGACGGAAACGCGGCGCTCATGATCGAACACGTCCCGGTTTCCGATGCGAATTATGAAGGCGCTTGGACGCTGCTCGCGGACGAATACGATAACCCGCGCGCGTTAGTTCTTGCGCACATTTACGCCTTTACGAGCTTACCGGCGATGAAGACCGAGCAAAAAACCGAACTCAAACAGTTGCGCGACACGGTTAGTTCCTCGTTAGCCGCATTGAAAAATTTGCATCGTCCAGTCGATCAATGGGACGATTTACTAGTCTATTTGATTTCGCAAAAATTTAGTACGCATACCCGAACTGAATGGAATTTGAGCCTCGGTGCGTCCAACGAAGTTCATCATTTCAAACGCTCAAGGATTTCTTGACCGAAAGAATCCGCGGCATAGCTGCTCCGGTTCAGACCGAAAAACTCGACTCATCTTGCGCAAACGCGAATACAAAAGGTAAAGCGTCTATACACAACGCTACGTCTCGGCAGTGTCCCGATTGCTCGGGAAATCACAATCTCGCTTTCTGCCTAGCGTAGCCCAAGAAAGCACTCGATGATCACTTCGCGCTCGCGAAACGCAAACGACTTTGCTTCAATTGCTTGAAAGCCGGTCATTTTCCGAAGCAATGTCCGAGCTTAAATCGTTGTAAAAAATGTCAAAAGCCGCATCACACGACGTTGCATCGCGCTTCGCTCAGTAGCTACGACGCTACCGTTAATACGCCTGATAATCAGGCCGCCGACGTTTCGAACAACGCAGCAAGCGTTAATTTGCTCCCGTCGAAATCGTCACTGTCACGCGCGCCACTCGGCGCCGTCTCCGCGCATAAGGAAGACTCTTCAAACCGCGCCACAGATTATACAACGCAACGATCCTTCGCTAGCGTGTTACTCGCTACCGCCTGGGTACGACTACGCACAAAGGAGGATCGAGTCATAAAAGCGAGACCAAGGCTCATCTCATAGCTTTATAACTGAGTCGCTCGCTCAAAAATTACGCACTCAGCGTCATCGAGCCGATTTCGACGTCACCGTGTTCGGAAGCGGATATTCCACACGCGCTACGTCATTCATGAACCATGCTTCGGCGAAAGCGTCCTTCCACTGAATATGACCGCTTACATCTTCAAAAACTTAACAAATTATGTCGCGCACTCTTCGCATGAAATTAGTTCATGGCCGCACCTACAGGGACTCGCGCTCGCAGATCCCGATCCCTCCAGCAAGGAGCCGATTACTGTTTTAATCGGGGCCGATCTCTACGGTCAACTTTTAATCGGACCCCTAAAAAAGGGTCCTCTCGTGTCACTGACGGCCCAACTCACCACGTTGGGATGGATAATCTCCGGTCCCACCGAACACTCTCGCGACTCGCGAGATGCCCACGCATCCACGATGCACTGCGCCATCGCACCCCGCATTGACGCGATTATTAGTAAATTTTGGGAAATAGAGGAAGTTCCCACTCAAAAATTCCTCACACCGGAAGAGGAACAATGCGAAAGCCATTTCATACATACTCACGCGCGCGATTCGACGATACATCGTACGTTTGCCGTTTCGTCACGGGTCCGCTCCCGCTATTGGTGACAGTCACCAAATCGCGCTTGTAAGATACGCTCAGCACGAGCAACGTCTAAAGGGGAGACCGGACCTAGCGCGCACCTATTTCGAATTCTTACAAGAATATGCGTCCATGGGACATATGGAAGAAGTAAGCGATCCTCCAGCGATAGAAAAATCGCTCTACGTCCCTCATCATCCCGTCATTCGGGAAAGCAGCGCAACCACACGCGTGCGCGTATTCTTTAACGCGTCAAGCACCACGTCAAATGGCACGTCGCTAAATGACCATTTACTTATCGGTCCAAAACTGCAGCGCAAAATCGGCTGCGTCCTATCCAACTGGCGCCGACATCGCTTCGTCTATATAGCAGATATCGAGAAGATGTTTAGACAAATACGAGTACATCACGAAGAATCGGATTATCAACGTATCGTTTGGCGACCGAAACCGGATGGTCCCATAATAAATTATCGCCTCCTTACCGTAACCTACGGTACTGCTTGCGCGCCTTATCTTACGAATCGCGTACTTTTACAATTAGCCGACGATGAAGGCGAGTCATTTCCCGACGCAGTTGACGTAATACGACGCTCGACTTACGTCGACGTCTTGTTCGGCGCAGAAAATCTAGAAAAGGCGCAAACTATTCGTGCTCAACTTGACGAGCTATTAAGACGCGGTGGATTTACCTTGCGCAAATGGGCAGCTAACGATACGGCTCTCTTGTCCGACATTCCTGCCGTCGGCCATGATCTCGCGATCGATCTTTCGGAAGAGAATTCGGCGATCTTAAAAGTCCTTGACATCACTTGGCTTCCCAAGGAAGACGCGTTTAGTTTTCAAGTGGGAGAAATACATCACACGCGAAGTACCAAGCGAACAGTTCTCTCGCTCCTAGCTCGACTGTTTGACCCACTCGGATGGGCCGCACCAGTTGTTATTCAAGCCAAACTGCTCATGCAGGACTTGTGGCTTGCAAAAATTGATTGGGACGACGCCGTTCCTCCGTCGATTCTCGAGAGTTGGGAAAATTATTGTTGCAAGCTTCCGAAGCTCGCTAAATTAAGAATTCCACGCTGGATCGGACTCACGCAGTCTCATAGAATGATAGAACTGCACGGATTCGCGGACGTCTCACTACGCGCTTATTCCGCAGTCGTCTATTTGAGAGTCTTAACCTCGCCGACTAACATTTCGGTTTCGTTAATAGCGGCGAAGTCTAAAGTCGCTCCGTTAAAAACGGTCGCGATCCCGCGTCTGGAATTGAACGGCGCGGTACTGCTTGTGCGCCTCCTCGAATACGTCAGACAAAATTTCAATTATGATGCGGTTCTTGTACACGGTTGGACTCTACCGTCGCACTCGCGTGGCTAACCCAGCACCCATCACGCTGGAAGCCGTACGTAGCGAATCGGGTCTCCGAGATTCAAACGAAAATGCCTGAAATAAAGTGGCATCACGTTCTCACGCTCGATAATCCCACGGATTGCGCGTCTCGAGGAATTTCCGTCGATGAATTCGTCGACCACCCGCTATGGTGGTCAGGCCCCTCGTGGCTCAGTCAGAGTTCCGCTTCCTGGCCAAACACGCGACTCTTCGCATCGTCCAAACGTGGCGCCGATCAACAAGAGGTACGCAACGAGCAACGCACTACCGCTGCTATACACGTCGCGCCAAACGAAAAAAAGGGTGACATTTCACTCCGTTTTTCAAGTTGGGGTAAACTCCTCCGAGTTACTGCTATACTCTTTCGCTGGTTGCGACAATTCCACGCGCGCCGGTCTGAAAATTCTCTTTCTCCTAACGGTACTTTTGCGGAATGTATACAGGTAGCTCGGGAGTTTTGGATGCGGCGGATTCAGAGGGACAGCTTCGCGACTGAAATTCAAGCGCTTCAATCACACTCGACACTACCGCGATCGAGCGCGTTAAAGTCGCTCAACCCTTTTCTCGACGGAAAAGGCCATTTGCGTCTTGGCGGGCGGTTACGCCATTCGTTCCTCTCGTACGACGAACGCTTTCCTCCGATTTTGCCGCGCCATCATATCAGTGAGCTCATCATTGATCAAACGCATTTGCGATCACTCCACGGAGGTCCTCAGTTAACTCTTCGTCTGCTACGCCAAAATTATTGGATTCTCGGCGCGAAATCTCTCGTTAAATCAAGAATAAGTCGGTGCTTAACCTGCGTTCGCGAGCGCGCAGTCACCGCTATTCAGCTCATGGGAGACCTTCCGTCCCCTCGAGTCAATCCGCCACATTGCGGTGTGGACTACGCGGGTCCATTTCGAGTGATTCCTTACGTAGGACAAGGACAGAAACCGCTAAAATATTACGTCGTGCTATTTATCTGCCTAACGACGCGCGCGATTCATCTAGAATACGTAGACGACTACACGACTTCCGGCTTCGTGGCAGCCTTTCAGCGCTTCGTCAGCCGACGCGGCATGCCGTCGGACGTTTATAGCGACAACGGCACAAACTTTCAAGTTCGCCGATAACGAACTTCGTCGCGCGTTTATCTCGACGATAAAAAATACGGAACTGCGCGGAAAACTCGCCACGGACGGAATCCGTTGGCATTTTATTCCTGCCTCCGCGCCTCATTTCGGACTCTGGGAGGCAGGGGTGAAAAGTTTCAAACTCCACATGAAAAGAGTAATAGGCTCTCATACTCTTTCGCAACTTGAACTCTCGACATTGCTGTGTGAAATCGAAGCGTGCTTGAATTCGCGCCCGCTTGCTCCCCTTCGCGATGATCCAGATAATTTTGAAGCACTCACTTCAGGTCATTTTTTGATAGGACGATCTCTCCTCAGCGTTCCCGAGTCCTCGCTGCTCGACGTTAACGAGAATCTATCTCATTGGCAAAAGGTTCAAGCAATGCGCGAACACATTTGGAAGGCCTGGACTCGCGATTATTTGCATACGTTGCAACAGCGTGCCAAATGGCAGAGTTCTTCACGCTCTCTCAAAATAGGAGCCGTAGTCCTCCTAAAAAATGAGCTTCTTCCTCCCTCGCGATGGGAACTAGCAAGGGTAATCGACACCCATCCGGGCACCGACGGCCTTGTGCGCATCGTCATGTTGCGAACTGCGAAAAATATCCTAAAACGCCCGATCACGAAGATCTGTCCCCTTCCCTGCACCGAGTTTGCGGTATTCTCCGTAAATTGGAATGCGCGATCTTCGATTATATCTCTTGTTTAGCCTTTAAGGGCTCGTCTCAAATGTCGGGCAATTTTTTTCTCGTAAAACATTGTAAGGCTTTTTTTTACGGAGGAAGAGAGAAATCTTCGCAAAGCCCACATCCAGGACTGACGATACCACCCCCGGGCTGCCGGTGCTAACCAAACACAATTACTTCTGCGAAAGGCGCAGTCGGCAGTCCTGACAAAGCGGACATCATCTGACCAGGAGGGGAAGACGCCCAGGGGCCCATACTCCTGGGTGTGAGGAATTTAATGTGCGAAGTATCACGAAGATGCCTTCGCCCACTGCCTTCCCCCTAAAAAACTCTCCCTTTATGTACCTAGCCCTGAGCTATTAACCACCCCCCCCCCGGAACCGACCATACGCCATTACTTCAGGGGGGGCAGCCAAGCTCGCTAAACTGGTTACCCTCGTAATAACGGGCATCCTTCTCTAAGCTAACCCGACCAGTCGTGGCAATGCGATATCCTATATCTCAGGACCCCCCAGATTTTCATGGAGGGACGATTCTATCTACTCCAAGCTACCTGACCCCAGGTTGGCTTGTATTCTCTTCGAGGCCTATATTACACGGCAGTCTTCCCGTTCATAGAGTCCGAAGTTAAGGATAGGGGTGAAGAGGAGATGGACCATCCTAAATCTGGCCACAGGTCCTGCACCTTAGGCCTCTCTGTCAAGGCGACTTACATGGGAGTTCCTGACAAGCGAGTACCCACCCTGCGCCATTCATTCTATACATATACCCCTTTACACACACATATCCTACTAACTTATAAAGGAATAAGAAAAGAAAAGAACTATACATCCTAGAGAGGTATACTTGATATGACCTAAAACTATATTACTGTATTACTATATTACATAACCGCGTGTCACTTTCCTCGATCAAGTTCATTAGTCTTGTAGTCTTCCGGGGCACAGTCTCTGCATTGCATTCGCCCTCTGCCTCTCTCTCTCTACCCGTTCCTTCTCTTTCATGACGTGGTCGCAGAAATTCACAAATACCCCCCACTTATCCGGGTCCGCAAGCCCAACCTCCAAGATGACACTCAGACTAAGATTGGCCCCGAACGATCTTGCTAGGACGTCCCTCTCATCGCTCCACCTTACACACTCCTCCAATGTGGCTCGCAGTATCCACCTTCTCGTTGCAGTGCTCGCAAATGAGATACTCTATCCTTTGAATCCTGTGCAGATAATATGCAAAGCAGCCGTGGCCTATAACAACCTGCGTAGACCGAAAGCTCAGATTAGTTCTCCTGTCCCTGTTTAGCCATGCGTTCATCACCGGGACGAAGGCCTCCCTGACTCTGGTTCCCGGATGGTTCGGGTGTAATTCGCTCAATTTAGCCTTCCAATCCTCAATGTCTCTTTCCTTCTCCTGAGCTAATATCGCTCTTCTGTCCCCCTTAGAGAGACACACGCCTGCCTCCAATGCAGCTCGGATTCGTCTGTGCGCTCTGCAATAGCCGTCCGATGTCAGCTCGAAGGGCGGTATATCCGCGAGAATGACAGCCGCCACGTGTGAAACAGTTCTATATGCGGATATAACTCTCAGAGCAATGAATCTCTGTACCCTGCCTATCTCCTCCTGTATCCTCTTGTTTCTCGTAAACGCGATGGACCAAACCGGAGCTCCGTATGAGAGAACCGAGTGGACGACGTTCGCGTAAAGACGCCTCCGTCTCCCACCCGGCCCCCTCAAATTTGACATAATCCTCGACAGTGAGGCCGCCATCCTTTCAACTTTCGGGATAACCCTCCGAAAGTGCCCAACGAAGCTCCACTCGTGATCAATAGTCAAACCAAGATATTTAATGTTGTTCCCTACTTTCACCAAAGTGCCATCCACATTGATCCACAATTCGTTAGGTCGAGCTATTCTACGCTTGGTGAAGAGCACCGCCTCCGTCTTGGATGGAGACACCTCCAGACCGAGCCGCCGAATGCTCTTTGTGATCAGTCGCAACGCCAAGCTCGCCCTAGCGGCAGCCCCATTTGCCGTAGAGTCGGACACCACCAGGAGCGTGTCATCCGCGTAATACGTAAAAGAGCAACCCTCCGAGATCTCAGCCCTCAGGACCGAGTCATATGCTACATTCCAAAGGAGGGGTCCCAGAACCGAGCCCTGGGGGACCCCACAGGTCACGTCTCTGGATGTGGCGCCTCCGCTACTATCTGCATATATTAGATTCCTATCCTTAAGGTAGTCCCCAATCAAATGTCTCATGTAAGCCGGCACCTCCTTTTCACTTAACGCCACTCTAATGGTGGACCATGGGAGAGAATTAAAGGCATTCCTAATGTCTAGACCTATGGCAATGACGGCCCCATCGTTCCTCACGCCCGTTTCAATAATATCTCTCGTATGGATAATGGCCTCCACAGTTGATCTTCCCCTCCTGAAGCAAAATTGATATGAGATCTGCTCCTCTTCCTCAAGGAAGCCATTAAGCCTACCAGCCACGATCCTTTCCAGTAGCTTACTCCACTCCGACAGCAGATAGATAGGCCTGTACGATGAGGGAAGGCCATCCGGTTTACCTCCTTTTTTGATCAACACCAATCTGACTGTTTTCCAGCATCTCGGAAACTTGCCCTCCTCGAGGCACTTGTTAAGAGCTCCTAAAATATATTTGGTCATCTCCGGTGTAGCTATCTTAATTGCTTTACCTGGGATACCATCGGGACCCGGGGCTTTATTATTACTTATCCCCTTAACTGCCTTCATGAGCTCATCCTCATCTATTTCTAGATCCTGATCCCAGTCAGACGCTATGATCTCATCTTCAAGTACCGGGCGTGTCGGGAACAGTGTATCGACTATATTATCCACCACTGTTTTTGGCAGAGCTTCTGTGACGACTGACCCACCATGTATGAGCTTCCCGGTGACAATTTCAAACGGTTTCCCCCAAGGATCCCGTTGCAGGGTGTCCAAGAGTTCCTCCCATGCCTTCGACTTCGCTGCCTGGATGGCCTTTCTTAGCTCCCTTCTCGCCCTCTTCACCTCTCTGTCCAACCGCTCTTGGTCTTCACGCGATGCCCTTTTACGCGCCCTCGTTGCTCTTTTCCTATGCACATTGCACTGTTGTCGAAGGAGGGAAATATCCTCGTTCCACCAGTATACTGGCGCACGACAACCCCTCTTGATACGCGTAACCGCCACATTCAGGGCATCCTTCAGAGTGTTCCCCAGCCATACGGCCCATTCTTCTGCCGATCTTGCGGTCCTGTTCTCGATCCATGTTCTGGCAATTATCGAGGCCTCCAATAGGTCCATATCGGCCTTTCTTATATTCCATCCCGGCATCAAACGCTTGTCTCTGCGCCCATTCTGGCTATACTTCTTGGTCTTTAAGTCTATGTAAATATATAGATGGTCGGAGAGGGAGTCGACCTCTACGTCAGTCCTCCAGCCGATCACACTCCTCATCGCCGCGGCATTCACCCACGCCACGTCCACCGCAGAGGTGCCCCGTGGGTGACAACAGGTCTTGATACCAGGTGTATTAATGAGACCTAACCTCAGCATAGCCGTCCAGTCGGCCATGGCAGTGCCTCTACAGTTATTCGTGGAGTCCCAGAGATAAGATCGCGCGTTGTAGTCCCCCAGCACAAGGATTGGTTTATCCCTATATCTCTCAATTTCAATCGCGAGACTCTCCAAATCCCGGAACTGCTGCAGGATCCTATTGGGTGAAAAATAGCAACCCACAACTACAAAATCGTTCCAGGCTATCATGACAAAACTCGGTCCAGCTTCTAATGTCCTGCAACGCTGCGAGCCGTATGCCCCCTGTATAGTTATGACCACAGTAGGTCTAGATTCGCCGAAGGGAAACCATCGGTCGTCCATGGGCACTGAGTGCGGCTCTGCAATCACTGCTAAGCTTGCCCTAAGCTCATGCATTCTATGGAGGAGTAGATCCTGCGCTCCCCTACTGTGGTTTATGTTGATCTGGATTATTCGCGCGAAATCGATGATCTACCCTCAACCTGCGGAGGAGAGGCCCTCTGTTCCTCCTCCGCCTCCATGGCCGACAAAACGTTCAGTCCCGCTTCTCCAGGCGTGCGCCTCTCCCCATTCGCTCCCTCCTGCACCGGATGAGCCTCAACCGTTTCTTCCAGGGAGATCTCCAAATTCGCCGCCAATATTGGTCACCTCTACCATGCTTTTTCCTCTACTGGAGCTTCTATCTAGAGTAGGCCTTTTGCCTGGTCTAGGAGGCAGCGGTGTCCTCATTGCCCCTCCACCCGGGCTCCTCCTCGGGGGGATCGGGACACAGCCCGCGCTCCCCGAACGGTGCCCCGAATTACGCCCATTCTTGTTGCAAACTGCACAATACGGTCTGTTCCTACACGCAGCCAGTAAGTGATCGTCTGCCCCGCAGTTAAAACAGCGCTCGCTGCGGTCGATCTCGCTGGGACACCGCTCCCTGGTGTGGCCCAGCGCCATGCATCTAAAGCATTGCAGCGGACGCTGCTTCAGAAATTCCACTCTCGCCGTGGTCCAGCCTATTCTTATACGCTGCGCTTCTGCCAGTGTCACAGCACATTCGATCGGGCTTCTCGCCCAAGCCGGTAGCAAACCATTTCTCATATTTCTGAGTGGACCTACTCTAACCTCTTCAACCGGGCATCCCCCTTGTCTGGACAGTTCCATGGCCAGTTCGAATTTACTGATGGAATCATCAAAACCAGTAACTATTATCTCCCCCCTTCTAGTACGACGGGAGATTCTCACACCACGTCCTCCATACATATCCCTCAGCTTTTCTGCAAAGACATCCGCCATTTCCTGTCTATTATCTCCTGGGATCTCGATTAGCACCCCTCCCGTGGCTGCTTTTCTAACCACGGTGTTTTTGATCCCCCACTCATCCAGAGATATGTTGTCCCTCGCGTTCTTAAGTATGTCTGCATACTTGGGACCGTCGTTTCCCCTTTCGCTAACAATAGTAATAGCCGCCGTTCTAGGTATTTTACGCCGAGCCGAGACCAGATTTTGCTGTTGGTACCCTCTTCCCAGATCCCTCTTGGTAGCATTACCATCAGTGTTGTAAGGGCGTCCTTCCTGCCTGGATCTGCTGTTCCCATTATTATCCTCTCTAGGGGTAATCGACGGGATAACTGAAGTTCCCTGCCCATTCCTTGTTGAATCTGCCATCTTTTCCCGATTGTCCCCCAATCCTAAGTATCTACCTTCCATTCCTCTCCCGCTCCAATAGTGTCTCAGTTGGATTAGCTGGGCCTGCTGTCTCAGAGACATCGGAGGTCTTTCTCTGTCCAAGGTACCTTTCCTAAATTTCCTCCTTCTTCTTTTGTTCCTTTTTTTAACATGGGGAAATCCATCATGGATACCTCCCCCTCGCGGGGAAGAGGGGGGTTATGCCGGACTCCTACCGGCTAAAACCCCATGGTGGTCCTCCTGACTGGACGCGGGGGGCGCCCCGGGATCGCAAGCATTTCAAACCAACGGACGCCCCCCGGATCTTCTTCTTTTGTTCCTGGCTATTTGCCACACATCCTCCGTGGAGGATGATTGAGGGCCAAGCGATCCATCATATTGCCCAGTCCAGTTTGGTTGACGATACATCGATTGAGATATAGTGCCTATCATGCTGCTCTCCTGTATGTGGGGCGTCTGCATTTGACTAGTGCCAGCAGTTAGTTCCGGTTCCTTGCTGCTTAACGGAGGCCACACCTGTCTGCTAGTATTCATCTCAACATTCCTACCTTTGGTTTCTTTTATAGCTGCTGTGGATTCTTCCCTATTAGTCAAAACATCCCTCTGCGCCTTTGCGGAAGTGCTAGGAGCATTGGCGGAATGCCATCCATAGCTCTTGAGGAGCTCAACCTGCCTGCGCAGCTCCTCGTTCTCCCTCTGCAGATTAAGTAAACTTTTCTTGAGATATTCTATATCCCCCGTGACATTGGCACGCACCGCCAAGTGTTGTACCGCTGCCTTTCCTATGTACAACGTAAGTTTTATACGTTTATCGAGGTCTCCCTTTATATTCCCGCATTTCTCGCGGGCCGCCTCTCCATCCGATACACGGCGTAACGCCTCCGCTGCTAGTTGATCAGCTGACATGTCTTTGAATGCGTCCACCACCGTACGGACCTCCTGCCTTTGCTTGGGGGTTAAGGTTACATTGGATCGTGGAAGAGTGATCTTCCTACTCTTCTTAACCCCTATCTTGCTAACGTACTCCTGTCTCTCCCACTCATCATCACTAGCATTTAAGACTTTAGCTGCTAGCTTAGTAGATTTTCTTCTTTTAGTCCGCACACCGTGCCCTGAAAGCCCGATTCTTCGACGCGTGATGATCATATCCTCGTCACTGCTCTTACTAGACTCAGGTTTGTCCACCTCTGATTGTGATGAGGGGCGCTCGGCCTCCTGCCCCATGCAACTCGGCACAGCTACCTTGTAGCTCGCACATAGCTTCTCAACCGAGAGTATGCTTGGCTTCAGCTTGAGTTTCCCGCCAGTCCCAGCACAGCTTCCATCTAAGATCCTCGTAGGCTCCTTCTCTTCTCCAGCGATCGCCATACCGGTAGAGGGGCTCGCTGCCAACTCCTCTACTTCCCCCTTGCTTGATTTAGGGTTCGCCTCCGACCTGCCACGAGCAGGGGATAAACCCGCGGCCTGCCGGTTGCCGGAGATCCGACCACCCGGCATGGTTTTTCGTTGTCCGTTATCCATCATGTTCGTCATAATTTTGGGGTCTATTTTCAAGGGACCCCTTCCTTGTCCGACCAGGAAAGTTGTTAAGACTACACCGTCCCAACCGTCGGATACCTTGGGAAACAGTATAACATTGTATATGGTCTACCGCACCAGAGGACACCGACCCGCCGAAATTCCGAAAAGTTACTTCCTTATGAGGGAAGTATAACACTAGTGGGCACGGTGCCCTCCATAATCCTGCCAGGAAACGACCCGGAGTGAAAGGAGTCATACTGCTACGTAATCATCCTCCCGCCCCAAAGCCCATCAGCAGCAAACACGTGCGGAGCTACGCCCTTTCTGCTGGCGTCGAATGATCACTGGCCCTAAGCGGATGAGCTCCAAACGGGTGAACAGGCCAGATCATTCATACCAGTATAGTACTCTATCGCGTCCTAAAAGTGGCTAAGACTAGCCTCTGCCATCCCATTGGATGAAGCTCGTGTCGGCCACACGATACATCAGCTTCATTTGCATGAAGCAAGCCAAGCCGATGCATAGCGGGATAGCCACAGGCATCCCAAGGTGTCGCCACCAGCGCCGAGAGCGGCATCCAGCTCCCTCTAGCAAGAGAGCGGAGCCCCCCCCCCGCGACAGGCCCCATCCCGAGATGACATTGGTGAAAAAATCGTCTACACCACATAATCTACCCCGTTATAGAACAAATCGGTATATATCTCAAAGCTCTAAGATGCGTTCCTTCCCGCACAGACTCGACACGGTGGCAGGAGATTCACTTCCGCTTCTCCCTCGTTGCAGGGCCAGCCCACTCCTGTGCCGAGATACACATCGAAGTTACAATGCTAGCGAGTTCTATAACAGTCAACAAACTAATAGCCAATCTACATATCTATAAGATTATTAACAAATTTTATTAGTGAAATTTTGGTTTAATCATAATAATACTACTAAGTAAGCCTAATTCTAGAAATTCTCGACAATCCGTACTATATTACCCAATGAAATCATGCGACATTAGGGCATAAGGCAATTCTGCGTGCCCATTGGTGATTCGCAGTTACAGCGGTTTTCGAACGCACCTACCGCGGTTTCCGAGAGAGCTCACGGCGATTTCCGAACGCACTTGCGGATTCGCCTTAATCCGTCGCTGCTCGTGCTCGATCATTCATGGAACGCCGTTCAAGTGGCAATCCAACCTCAAAAAGGCAACACAGTACTCAGACTGACCGCTAACAAGTTAGCAGACAAGTTGAACATTTTTGGTTAATTTTTTTTTAGATAA
>QKQZ01033926.1:0-31940 GCA_003595255.1 Solenopsis fugax
GACTCGCGCGATCCGTCGCGCGGTAAAGCGGCGCGAGCCTCGATCCTCGCGCCAGAGGTAAAAGATTATCGCGATCAAATCTACGAAGGACGCCGCTTCGCGAGGGCACGGGCTAAAGTACAGACTTAGCGCGGAGAAAACGAATTTTCTCGCGATTTCCGGTATCATTTGCCAGGATGTCGTTCGCCGATTTGTGCAATTTTCAATTACTGATATGCATTCTATTGTGAAGATATTATAGAAGCAGATTTTATATGTAAAATATTTAATTCTTTATTTTTAGAGTACATCTCATGTACAATTGTTAATAATAAGGGCCCGATTAGTTTGCCTGAATATAAATCTAGACCATGTATGGCATGTAATCAGATTTCCATTGCTTTCTATTTTAAATATTCAAATATAGACCTCATTATAAAATAAGATTTAAATAAAAAGTCTTTATTATGCCTTGCAAAGTAGGCATAATAAGAACTTATTAAACACTTATTTTCCTAATATGTGACATCATTCATAAATCCTTTTCTAGCCCTTACACCGAGAGAAATGTTTGGTAAAATCAAAGTTTGGTTGAATAGTGATCAAATGAATTTTATAGTGATAGTTACTAAATATATAGTTGTTTTGACCAAACAATTTATAGCCTTAACCAAATAATTATTTTCATACAACACATTACAAAAAGTTTTGTTGAATGTAACTAAGTTTTTGATGCCAGGAACTATAAAATTCGTTTGATCATTATTCTACCAAACAATTTCTCTCAGTGTATAAGTTAATTCTAATAAATAAATATTTATGAAGTTAAAACTTCCTCGTTAATTTCCTGATAAAAGTCTCATTAGGCAAAAATAAGGAAATTTTCATATGGCATCCCTAATACAATAATTAACGATCAGGACCTCATCAATTCAAAATAAGAAAATCTTTCTTATGGCATCCCTAGTAAATAATGATCGAGGCCTCATGTTACCATATCCTTAGTAAATTTCTACGCAGGATATTATTTATATCTCTCTTTCGCGCATAACTCAATTATAGATTGAAATAAAAAAAAATTTAGAGAAACATCTGTGAAAAGAAACTTCAACGTTCATTCGATCGTACTCGTGGACCGTGGAAGTTAGCTACGTTTTCTTATCGACATATTTATAGGAATCTAAACACCGCCGTCGGTTCGCGCGTCCGCGCTCGAGGCGCACGACACTTGTTGATTTACCGGATTACCACCGACGTGGTGCACGTGCACGCGCGTGTCGGCAACACTCCCGGCACTTCCACGGAGTGAATCAACCGTCTTGGCAGGCAACGCCGCGTCCGTCGTCGCGGACTGGACCACCTCGCGTTCCTCTCCGCGCGGAACAATGGAAATAAACATCACGGACGGTACGCGGTCCGCCCACGCTCGTTTCATTGCGAGATTATACGAGATCATCTGGTTGGATTACCTCTCTGTTGCGTTACGTCATACGAATGGGAACGTAGGAATCCTTTCGGTAAGGAAAGAAATGTATAAAAACAGCGAATTAATGAACGAATCGAATCTCTCGTATATGGAAGCTATCTAGAGAGAGAGAGAGAGAGAGAGAGAGAGATAACGGACTGTGTGTCACTGGACGGATTTTGGCCATAAATACTCTATGCGTAGGAAAAAAATTCTGGCCTCCTCTGTTCGTATCCAGTTAGGCCGCCTTTCTACTCTGCGACGTAGGAATACACGGATGTGTATCCTCCGTATTCAAGTTCTCACTGAATATTCGACTATAATTAACCTATGATCTCTTCCTGCTCTTAGAAGATTCGCGTAATTTGCAAGAATTTTGCATATTCCCGTCGAGATCGGTCCGACGTTGGGGAATCTCTCTCTCGAGGGTTTCTGACAACCGGTTCCGGTGCAATCGGAGCGGGGCCCGGGAGCCGATGTTTTGAATTATAAACGTACGTTCTTAATGATCCGCCCATTCTCGGACTCGGACGGGCTTGCGGGACTTAACGAGGTGTTTAGCCCTTTTGGAAGCCGATACCCCAAACAAGGCCCCGCTGAGTGGGCCGGCCGAGTATTTACGAGCCTTTGGGTTTCTAAACGCAAAAGCAGCTAGTCGCTTCGGAAATGATCCGGATATTACTACGATGTGTCGCCTTCGTCAAAAATAAAAGAGAAAAAACAAAAGGAAAAAAAAAACAATCCGCTGCTTCAGGCATGCGGTCGCCACTTAATTGCCGATCCGTCCGAGATTGCGACGGAAATTGATACCAGTGGAATTTCGTCGAGAAAGAATTTCTAGAAGGACACTCGAGAAGAAACCTTCTTTCGGAGGAAGCTCGCCGTAATGTCTTTGTAAGAATCTTCGACGAGAGATAAGTTTGCCCTTGACATTAAGAGATTGCGTTACTCACTACAAAACACTTCACGAAAAGATAATAGAGTTTAAAAATAACATTTTTAAATAATTTGTTTTCGTGACAAACCTCTACATCATGAGAAGCCTCATCTCTCTTTCTCTCTGTCACTTTTAAATGAGATATCATTAAATATTATTTTTAGCCAGTATTTTACAAGAGATATTACAAAAATATGTAAGGACGTGTCTTAATTCCCATTTAGCACTGACATTCAAAGAAGAGTTATGTTCAAACTCGATGAAATCGTTTCTTCAACTTGGTTTTTTTAAGTTGAAATGAAAATAAAAATTTATTTGGTTTCAAGAAACGTTATTAGACATTTTTTTAAGTAAACAAATTATTTGTTCAAATTATTTGAGCTGTCTCAGAAATGCTGCAGACATGATTTGCAATTTTTATGAAATATTTCACTTAGATATCTCTGTTGAAACATTTCTCTGAGATATCTCTGAAAAATTTCGATGCTACATGGGCTCTGTTATACGAATAAAATATTTCTTACATCGTTTTTCAGCTGGTTATCTTCATTTCGGTAGTACACAATTACACTGATCGGAACACTTCTCTCGTTGACATTTAACTGTGACACACGTAGCTTCGACGAAATAGAACGCTCGCAATATATATCTGCTTGTTCTGGCGAAATGCCAGGCTTCTAGATACGCGTGAACAATTTTGTCACTCGCACGTGTGTGTGTGTGTGTGTGTCACGTATTTTTTATTAATCTTCGTATTCCGTTTGCACCCGAACACGATACATTACGTTTCTCTCTCTCTCTCTCTCTCTCTCTCTTTTACTATGTCTTATTTATCAATTCCCCTGTTTAACTCGAATCATAGTTTTTGCGCGCGGTAAGTGCGTTCTCGACGTGCGTCGAACGGACGAAAATAAGACAGGAGCGACCGCGCGCCGGTAGAAGACCGGTAGGATAATTACATTGATTGGTCATACAAGCCGGATGCGGCGGTACGGCGCGTACGCCAGTTAAAGCCCCGACGAAACGAGCGTTATCCGCGCCGACCGACGCGGCGCTACCGCTGGGACACCGGGTACACGTTATTGCCCCACGTTAACAACTCGTTACGCCCGCTCACCGCATCGGCGGCGAATGAAGTGTAAGTACGTTGGGTATTCCCGCGCGGCGGGAACGCGGCGTCCTTACGTGATCCCCGACGATGAAGTTCGTAATTCGTTTCTGGGTATACGATGATGGATTTTTTGCGCGCTCGCCGGCCGGTCCGCAGCAAATCGCGCGCTTCCTTGTTTCGCCGAGAGATCAAGGAAGTCTTAACCTCGAGGGGGAGGGAGAGGGCAGGAAAGAGGGAAGCGGAGGGAGAGAGAAAAAGAGATGCGTCAGGATCCACCGTGATTCGCGCGACCGTTAAGTCGATATTTTGGTTGTGCAACAGGTTCGTCAAGCATATTAATTAGTTACGAGATGGTCAAATTATAGGGTTCCCGAAACTTCTCTGAAACACTCGGAAAGTTCCGACATTTAGCGGATCCGACAGGCTTGATAAGCGTGATAACCGAAGGACCAGTGTGACGCTAATTAAATACAGCATTAAAGCATGTATGAGCGATGGAGCATTATTATTACGATAATAATAATGACGATAATGAGAATGCATAAGTATTAACTTGTTTTCATTTCATTTCAATGAATGTCACGTTTTTTTTTAATCTCTAATTCTTGTAATAAAGTATTATAATTTAATTTTTCGGAGCCATGTTTGAGCAAGTTACGATTTAGCATCTGCTCAAAATATTAAACTATTTAATATAAAGACTATTGATATTAATGCGAAGTGTTGTAAGTAAAGACGTATCAATAAATAGAAAAAAGACAACATACAGTAAAACGTATTTATAAAATCACAGCTGCGTATCGTGCGTGTTAAATAACCACGTGCGTAACAACCCTGTAAGCGCTATAATATTATTTAATATTAAATAATAGTCCTGAAATATTAATGAAAATGGTTATATGTCCACTCCTAATAATATTAAGTGAATATTATATGAATATTATATGAAGAAGTAAATAATATTATTTATTTCAATATTTAAAATTATCGGAAATATTATGACTTTTAAATGTAATAAAATAGCATAATATAAATGTAATATAATATAAATTTTATAAATATTTTATGTATAATTCATGTTAATTTTTGACCACAATAATATTCATAGAATATGTTAATAATATTCCACAGATATTGAAGTAAATATACCACGAATATTATGTAAAAACGGACATATAATATTAACACAATATTCCCATAATATTAAAAATATAGAATAATATTCTCGGAATATTATTCTAATTTTTAATAATATTCGTATAATATTCTAGGAATATTATGCGCTTATAGAGAATATGCTGCAATCCTAGCGCAAATGTAATAGCAGCCGACAGCTTTCATCGGAAAAAGAAATTCCGATTATCTCTCATTGTTAACCAAATACGTAACAAAGCGGCGTGCAAGAACTGTACAAGCTGAAACAATAATAATCGGCTTCACCTCGCGAAAGAACGTAGAACGATATTCCGGGAAATTAATCGAGCCGGCGGGTTCGTTCGAACATCGCGGCGTATAATTTATTATCAATCCGTATCAATAGAGTAACGTGAACATCAGCTCTAGCTGAGAGTCTAATCCCCCTTCCGCCTCTTCTCGAGCCGCATAAAGCAAAGCGCAGTACAAATAAACGATCAACGTGTCTTCCCCAGGCTAAAGCAACTATCCTCGATTCTATCACTCCGAGCAACAGCAATATTTACCGGATCCGGAGTCTCTTCGAGGGGGGGTTCTCTCTCGACGCTCCTCGACCTCCTCGTGCTCCGCTTCGACGTGCCCGACCCTCCTCCTCGCGCTCCTCCTCGGCGACCCCGTCTGTCGGCGCGGAGGAAGATACGAGGTCGTCGATAATTCGTTGGCACGTTGGAACACTTCCTCGTCCCTTGCCCGTAAAGACAGCGGCTTCTTCTCTCCCCATCCACCGCGTGTTCCCCTATTCTCAACCCCTCCCTTCTCGTAGTCTCGACCATCGTTTCTTTTCATCCCCTTGCTCGCGAGATTCCGTCTGTCTCTTTCCACCTCGGTGCAGAATGGGTAGCCTCGCCTCCGAAATTCTTCCGGTTGTATACTCTTGGCTCGTGCTACGGAACGTGGGAATGTTCTCAGGCCTGGAAGCCGGTCTCCCCACCACGCACGGTGGAAACACGCGTTGCAACGGACCGCGTGCGGTGCGCGCAGCGATGGGATCGAGCGGGAATCCTCGTGCAACCTCCGGCGAGTCGCTCGAATCGAACCCGAATATTCGTCAATTCTTGTATCCGGGCTAGAAGTAATAAGTGTAACGTGATAAATATAACACGCTGCACAATCTGTGCTGTTTATACAGCCTCTGATGGTTCTTATCATTTTTTATTATATATCTATCAGTTTTTAAGTTATTCTGAATCTTTCACCCTGAGACAGCTTAATTTGAGAAGTTATTGTTAAGGATGTATAGGACATTTCTCAAAACATTAAGAAAATTATGAAAAAAAATTACAGATTTTATATTGCATTTGAAAGTAGTAGAAAAAATTTGGCGGCGATTTTCTATCTGGATAAAAAGTTATTACAATGAGAAGTAGACATGTGATCTAATGAAAATATAATTAATAATGAAATAAGGAATAATGAAAAAAAATCTGAATTTTTTTATTCACGTATTTTAAATATTCAAGATGACTTATGTAAGGTTTTATTGTGATGCAGAGATCAGTTCTGCAAAATAATGAAACAATCACAATAAAACTTTGTATAAATCATCTTGAACACTTAAAGTACTTATACAAAAAAATTTAATTTTTAATAATAGAGTAAATAAAAATAATTATTAAAATGTAATCTTATTCACACAACTGTCATATGTATATAATTTATTTGAAGTGTTGATATTAACACATTTCCAAATTTTATTTACTTTGCAGGGACCGCATGTTCGATACATCCTTAAGAGAAATCGATCTACCATTTCTCCGCGGAAATTTATTTTATTCTACACTAAGAAAAAAAATTTACTAAATTTTAGTAAATAATTTGCTTGTGTACTTGCAAGAAAATATTTACTTAATAAAAGAAAACCGATAGTAAAATTTAATTAATTGTCTTTTTACTAAATAAATATTTATTTACAATTAGTAAATATTTTTCTTAGAATATATTAAGCAATATTTACTAAAATTTAGTAATTTTTTTCTCAGTGTATAAATAATCATATGTTTCCAGTGGTTAAATAAATTTTAATAAAAATATGTATTATTTTCGTGTATTTCTAACATTAATTGCCATCAGAGTTCTGCACGACATCAGTTCCACCCCATCGCTAGGCGCACACGAGCGTGGCGTATTGCGTGCGTGTGCGAGGCGTGTACACACGCACGGGTGCGCTCTTCCTCACCGATCTCATTGTGCGTTGCGAGTCCTCTTTGTGAGAGGAAGAGGAGGAGGCAAGCAGCCGGTAATGTAACCTTAGCGCTGCCCCATCGCCGCGTTGTGCACATAATGCGGAGGCTATTGTACGCAGCACGGGCCACATTGTTGCCCGCATCTTGCAGACACCCTACGACGCCGACGGCGTTGTTGAGGGAGCCGTCCGGCGTCGTTCTCTCCTTCGCTCCTTCTTTCCTTCGCGGCTACCACGTTTCTCCTTCTTCGCAAGCTCGTTCTCGAGGCGAATTACGCCGGTATCCTTGGAGTAGGTCGCGAGACCGGTATCGTGGTAATACGTTAATACTGTTTTTGTAATGGGATTGAATGATCGCGGTGAGACAGCCAAAGATGAATAAAGAAATGTTTTCCATTGATTTTTACATAGTCATTGTTATAAAAAAAAATTCACGTGGAACGTATCATTATTGTTTTACATAGAAATCGTCTTATTATTAATTTTGATGATCGTGAGGCCAAAGTTAAAATGCATTTCGAATTTTTAAACATTTGTTTTCTATTGTTTCTAATAATAAGAATATTTTCCAATGTTAATAATCTTTTATTTTGCAAAATAATTTGTAAAATAAGAAATTAAATAGACAATAATGAACTTCTCATTCGCTAACACATTGCATTGTTTCTTCGCTTCCGTTTCACAACAAAGTAATTTACGTAAATTATTTCATCCTTCTTACTTGTATCCAATTATAATATTGTATAACAACATAACACTAATGTAAAGTTGATAAATAGATAGCTTATTCTTATTAAAAAAAAAAATTTACTTGGAACATATGATTATTGTTTTATGTAGAAATCGTCTTATTATTAATTTTGTGATGATCGTGAGGCCGATTTTAAAATACATTTCGAATTTTTAAATATTTGTTTTCTATTGTTTCTAATAATGAGAATATTTTCCAATATTAATAATTTTTTGTTTTGCAAAATAATTTGTAGGATAAGGAATTATACATTTTATTTCAAAATTTTTAACATTTCTTTTCTATTATTTCTAATAACGAGCATATTTTCTAATGTCAATAATCTATCTTTTATTTCACAAAATAGTTAGTAGAACAATAAGAAATTAGACAATAACAAGCTTCTTATTCGTTAATGCATTACATTGTTTCTTCACTTCAGTTTCATAACAAAATAATTTACGTAAATTATTTCATCCTTCTTACTTGTATTATATATCCAATTATAATACAGCAACATAATATTAAAGTCGATAAATAGACAGATTATTCCTATACAACGATAATAATATTGTATATTATCTTTTGGTTGCCAACACTAATAATTGAAGATGTCTTTTCAAAGATGTTAACGAAACTGCTATGTAATAGTACGTTTGATGTGCCAACTATAACATTATCGATGTGCCAGCTATAACATACTCTTAATAAAATCTGTAAGGATATTATTAGAGCAGCGTTGACATAAATCATAACTAAAAGCGTATTAAAACAAAGTTAACTTATTTTGCCCGCATACTGCAGTCCCTGTGCATTAAAAAAAAATACATGAATATCGGCATGTACTTCTCTCTCTCTCTCTCTCTCTCTCTCTCTCCTCTCTCCTCGTTCTTTCCCTCAAGCTTCTGTACGCGGTAGTCTTGCTTCCATAATTCCGTACCGCATTAAATGTCAAACCTGAACATTCAAGGTACCATTAAAGTTAGAGAGTGACGGAGCCGCGGAGAGAGATCTAAATCGGAAAATAAAATAAATCGCAGGGTGGATCACGAATAGCATCCTTCAAGTATTCCGCCGGCTGGTCGTAAATTCCGAATCACGCGTTTCATTATATTCAGAGCATGATTTTATGACTTTTGCGCACGCACGCAAAATTGCATCGAGCGGAGGCAAGATTCTTAATCTTACAATTATGAAGGCGTCCTCGCAATTTGGCTCGCTGCTTCGCATCTCTTTAAGCAAAAGCCGGCCGCCGCGCGTCTTTTTCAACGTCTCATTACCGCGCCGATTACCCTTGCCACGCATAAAATTAACGACACCAGTCACACGACTGAAGGCGAATTTCAGCTGGCAAACAAACGCTTCAGATCCAATTCTAAATTATCAGCATCGGGATTAACGCACGCCACGATTAATAAAGCCCGTGACTTATACACCTCGTGTGTCGCGCAGCTCGCCGCAAACACTTTCGACCCGTCAAAGGAAGCCCCGTCATCAAAAAGAGATCAGAATAGCGTCCGTGTATTTTCGCGCGTCGCGATCACTTCTGCAATTTCGTCGTGTGCCTCTTATTTCATTTCGCGCGGAGCTGCGCGTCTGCCATGCCACTACGTGGCACGATCTCCGCCTGCGTTTCGCGAGGAGGCATTTTTCACTGTTTATCTTCATCTTACCTTCGTAGTGCATCACCCTCTCCCACCACGATCTCCCCGTCTCACTTGTGCCACCGGTGTGCATGCGGTGTTTTACGTCGCACGCTGCCTACATTATTCTAACGTCGGTCGCCCGCGGCAACGCGCGTCCGTCGTTTTTCCGTCTTTTTGCCGAACTTCTTCTACGTCTTCTTCACGTGCGCCTCCGAGGAATCCTACCGCGGGTAGAACTCCCTTGCGATGCAATTTGAATAATTACACTACGCGCGCGATGAAGTAAAAAAATCGCAGAGCTATTAATCTCTAAGTACTACCGCGCGGGGCTTCGCGAGGGTTAGACTGTAATTTTTAACGGGCGAAACAGTCGCAACAATTATGCGAAGCTTCGTGTTTCGTCGGATAGGAGAAAGTGCGAGTGAAGCTCCCCTCGGCGTTTGTTACCAGCTTGTCTCAATGAAAGTCGCCGTCCGCGATTACGTTCATTTAAGAAAGGCTGCAAAATGAAAGCGACACTTTTGTGAAACTTCAGTTGTTAATGATACACATGTCCGGACATGTGTGATTCTTTCTGTAGCGTATTTTTCCAGGGAGACCTCTGTAGCTTGTTTCACCCGAAAATATTTAATACGATATAATTGAAGGGTTTCCTACTAGAAAAGTATAAAAAGTTAAATTTTCAGAAAACAAAAAATCTCATCTTCAAATTTCATAGAATGAATTTCTAGTATTATGTTTGAGTATCTGTGTAAAATTTGAGCACAATTTACTCATTGGTTTAAAAATAATTTAATTTTTTGTCTTACTCTTGATTCTTATGTAAAATCGCGTTTTGCAATACTCATTTGCAAATTTGATGGCAAAGTATCATGAAATCAAAAAATTTTTATATATACAAAAAACTAATAAATATTCGTGTAAAAATTCATTTAGATCTACTTACTTGTTCATTAACTTGCAAATTATTTAAAGCTGCAGCAAAATATAGCAATTTTCGTTGCAAAAATCATTATAAATCAAATTTTTCATTGTTTTCTTCTTAGCAGGATTAAAATTCGAACATTCGCGACCAAAATTCTTTGTTATTAATTAGGAAGAAAAAGAGTAAACCTAGAGAAGGCCTTCAGTTTTTAAATTTTAATAACTTTTCGTATTGTATAGCCAAAACTTTTTTAATAAAAACATTCTTTATTTCTGTTCGTAGAAATTTGACAATTTTTCTCCGTATAATAGATATTCGAACTAAAATTTAGACTTTATAATTAATACTTTGAAGAATCCATTAAAAAAAACCTCTGGACTTGTTTGAAATTCTTGTCAGAAATGTTATAACATTTATTATTTATTTATATTTATATTTCCCATTTTTTTATTTAAATCTTGCTGGAAGAAAATTGTTTACGTTGTGACGCTACTGATAGAGAATGATTAGGTGCCACAACTTAGGTTAAAAAAAATGGAAAAAATTGTGTTTATACATGTATGTAGGAAAGCCTTCAATTTATCTTAATATTTGCAATTAAATAAAAAAAAAAAACAAAAGAGTTCCGGGAAGACGTGAGCGCAAAAACTCTGATACGATTCTTCGATGCGGGCAGGATAATTGCTATGCCGACGTTGATTCGTCACGGATCTCGAACGTGTGCTTCGCTGCGTGAAATATTGTCACGCTTTAAATCATGCGCGTCTCGTCGGCCACGCATATTCCGCGGAATCCGCGGACAGCGGTGTGTACCTCCGCCGTTCGTAATTAAGGTCGCGGAGTCTCCCACTTCTTCGCTGCTTCGTCACTCTTCTCGTACTTATCTTCTCCCCCCGCCGGGGGCTCGGCTCATCGCTGGGCTAATGTAGGATCAAGAGTTACCTTTTGCGCACGGCCAGTAATAACTCCCGTCGTTTTTCACATGCTACAATGTTGTAGCCGCGCTGTTCGTGACGTGCACGAACTTACGTGCCAGCTGCGGAAACCTTTTTTATGCGGGATACACCGATCCCCGAGACCGCCGCGAGGCCGGATTAAACGAGCCTTTAATTACCGGTGTTAAATATTTTTTTTCCCGATGTTAATGCGCGAATTACGATCTCTCGTGGAATTAAGGGCTACCTCTTAGCTTTCAATAGCGATTGTCGGAGGTAGGTTACGCGCGTGTCGTTGAACCTTTTTCTATCTGGAAGAACTAGTTCTGGTTTCGACACGTCAGTCGCGCTTCGGGCAAGTGTCAGTCACGTGTCTTTCTCAACGGTGCGAGCACAACGCTTCCAGTTCGTTTGTCGCTTGATACGAGCAAAACAACCGTCAGCAGTCGCAGCGTCACCCTGACAGCATTTCTTTGGACTGAGTAACGCAATCCAAACACTCACCCGCAATTCCAGAGACGCTTATCACGAGACGAAACAATCGCCACTCCTTCCGCTCCGAGCGAGTTGGATGAATGGGTGACGAAGTTATCGCTACGCTCGAGCACGTGAAATATCAAACAACTACGTCAATCTGCTGTCGAGTAACACGGCGCGGCTCGTCAGTGTTACGTGTGCAAACGTAGTCAGCAATAAGAATGTCATAACGTCTTATACGTGTATATATATATAAGCAAAATCGCTAATTTGCCCGATACAAATCTTGAGAATACGATTTATTGTTAGTAAACACGCTATGAAATTTCCAATCTCTGGTTAGAAATGTAAAAAAACCATTTTTTTTTCTAATAGAAAAAAAAATTAGAAAACGTATTTTTTTTCATTGAAAAAAAATACAAATTTAGTTTTTTCTGTTTTCATCTCTAGCAATACACACTTCTAAAAAAACTTATAGATTAACTAATGACAGGGCAGTAAAAATGGTCTACATTGCACACAATTTAAAGTTGCAAAATTCACAATAATTCACTGCTTCCCAAAGTATCACCAACATACTTAATAAAAAACTAGAAATTTCTGAGACAATACCGGAATCCAAGGGAAATTGGTCTGGACTCCGGTATTGTCTCAGAAATTTCTAGTTTTTTATTAAGTATGTTGATCTAGATAATGAAACCGGTGAAGATGAAATCTCAGATTCTTCTATAATGAATTTTGAAAGTGTAGACGATGAAGATTGTGTGATTAGATAACTATTATTCAAAATAATGAAGAGTACAATTTTTATTACAAACTTATATCTGCGATAATTACTCAAATTCAATTTTAATTTCTTTTCTTTTTTTAAAATTATACCTAATTGAAAGTGAGAAATAATTCCATAATTACATAATCAATTTTAATATAATTTACATTTAAAATAGTGTACTTCAAATCTAGCTATTATTAAAAAATTCAAAAATTAAGAAAAATTATCAAAAATCTGAAAAAGGTTTGTCGTTTTTTTTTTCACAAAAAAATATTTTATGAAAAAAATATTTGGTTTTTTTCTGCTTGCATCTCTAGCTTTGATGCATTTTTGCCATTATAGGGATTTAATAATGATTGTCGTAAAAGAATCGATTGCATCGATCAATTATATTTATCTGCGATATATTTACTTTCTCTCTCTCTCTCTTTCTCTCTCTCTCTGCCTCTCCCCCCTCTTCCACTACACAAAATGATTTAAAATATCAATTTTAAATTAATTATATTTCCATTTACGGTCTACGGCGCGCCGGATGTGATCGGGCACTCGGTACTTATATAAGAAAAATCATGCCGTATTCATCATCGAGCGAACTCCGTGTCGCACGCCCAACGTGGCCGATTTACGGAAGGCCGATACGACCGGCAGACTCAACGGCGATTAATCGGGCTCGTGCGGATGGGACGGAGTGCCTGCGCGCGCGCGCGCCCGAGCTTACGTAAGGCTGACAGGCTTTACTACTCAATCTGGCCGACGAGGTGAAAGTCGCTGAGGATGGTGTGCCGCAAGGAAATGAGTTTAACGACTTCGAAATCGGCAGCGCTGGCAATCAGATCGGGATCGGGCGGCCGTCGCCGTTTGTAAAACCGTCCTTTTCCGTGATTTACGTCTCAGCCGCGGCTGACGCTGATGAGACGTTGCAATGTCGTCGATTTCGCGTCGAAAGTGTGGGAATGATCGTTATGCCCGACGCTGGCCTATGGCGTCCGGTTTTTGGAGATAAATTTCCTTAGCTCGACACTGATAATACATAATAAAATGAGGGATATCTGAAATGACTGAGACAGGAGTAAAACAGAAATTTTTACATAAAAATGTCAGCATTTATAAGATATAGGGAAATCTTCCATATGCTGGAAAAAATACCGGTGATACACGAAAATAACGGTGATAAAGTATCTAAAAATTTAGCTGAATACAGATCTGAATTAAAAAGGATCAACAACGTCATTGAAAATATTTTATTATATTTAAATTAGTATGTAATGTAAATTCAGTATTTTATTCGTATTCGAATCAAAGAGATTCGGTTTAAAGTGAAAATTTCAATTTCGATTCAATTCGATTTCGATCATGTTATCAAAAATTCGATTCGATCTTAAAAGTTCTTGATTCGCACATCTACCAGTTTGAGCATTTTACGTAATTATTTTGATGGTTTAACAAAAATTATTTTCAGATATGTATCTAACTAGATTTTTAGACACTTTAGCAAAATCATTCTTTTCGTGCAAAATTAAATACAAATAGTATTTATTATACATCAATATAACTTTGTGACAATTAATATTTGTAGATAGTTTTAAGATCCTCTTTACAAGTTAACGCAATTAAGATTTGCCTTATAATTTTATGTGAGAAACGCTCGTGAGAAACGTATATTTCGATAATACGAACGCATACCTGTTCCCGGTAGCAGCGGTTCGATTAGAAATTTAATTACAAGGTTTATCATATCTAAAAACCCGTCGGCGACTAAAGATATGAAACGTAAAGGATTACACTCTCGGAGAATGACTCCCTTTATGACCCTCTAGATTTCGAGTCCGTTTGATCTTTGTACATCCGATCTCTTTCCCACATCAATCTCTCGTCTCTCTCTCGCATTACAGTCTCATTCAAAGGAACCGCCTCGATATCGCGAGACAACTTAATCCGTACGTAGCGTAAGTAATCAGCCATCAAACGGATCTCCTTCCTCCCGAAACGTTAAGTGACGCCAAGACATCGATACCATTTGTTACATTGCATCATTCCTGACTACGAAAGCAAAGACAAGCTGCGATTAAACGATCGATCAGTTAAATTCTGAGAAAATAAATCTCGGAGATAATAAAGTGTAAAACAACTTTTACGAACGATTAACCTTGTAATTAAGAATAATTTAGTCACTTCCATGATACAACGATTTGAATTCTATTTAATTTAAAATGTTATTTCATGTATTCATGTATAGAACATTAGTCATTAGTTATGTCGTCATTGATGTCGTCTGTATATTTATTTGCATTTGATTCATAGAGTTTCACAAGAAAGATTCTTTGAAAAATATCTTCAAAATTAATAGCATTTTTTTTCCAGCGTATACATTATTTCAAAATAGGCAACCGGTTCATGGATTTATTAGTTTTTAATGCACGTTTGATGTAACAACGCATAAAATCTTCATTTAACATTGGTATAAAAAACTCTTGCCTGAAAAATTGGCTGAATTTACCGTTGAATACAAGGATAAGTTTCATAATGGGGAATTAATGACGAAATCGAAATGGCCGAAATTAACCGTCTCGTAAAAGAGAACAAATCGATCATTTATACCTAAAGACGATTGTCCGATTCTCGCGCGCGCGAGAAAACAATCGAGTTGAAAAGTGAGGGGGCCAGTAATTCCGAAGCAATGACTTCTGAATTCAGAACGATTACACGGAGTGGGAACCTACTATTTGCCATCGCGATTGCTAAATGTAGTCGAATCGTTTCTCGGAAATTAGGACTGCTGTCTGCATTTTGTAATAGCTGCAAAGAATCTGTTGATCAAAATTTCATTCGGCTGTGATTTCAGAAACTCGGAACAGACAATCACAAACGGTTACTATAGCAATTCGCGAATTTGCTCGTCTAGTCGCGGAATGGGAATCTTAAATTGATCAGGCGATTCAGAATAACCTTTCTAAACACGCGTCGAATAATCCACAGACAGAAAAATACTGCTAAGAGAAACGATTTACTTTTTTTCTTCTAGCAAGCAACGGTTATCTTTAACAAAGAATATTTTCTTGATAATTGTTAAAATATATTCATCAGAAATTTTAGAAAAACTCATCATATACACTTAAAAAAAGAGTTTATACTCTTTCGGAGAATATTATAAAATTTTATCGAAGAAAAATCAGAATAATAAGCGAATCAAATTTTTTTTAACTTGAAATTCTTAAATATTAAATTATTATATTAGGTGTCAGAATATGTTTTAAATAAATTTGATGAACTGAAGATAATATATTAAACATTTGAAATAAGTAATATTTATTAATTCATTCAAGTATATATTTTTTGTGTGTACATAGAAGTTTATTTCAAATAAATAATATATATATATATATTCTTTTCGAAGATAATCGTTATTTAAAACAAAAAAACTAAAAAATGGAGTAATTGCTTTTCTTATTGTAATATTTTTGTGTGCAAAGATGAACTATTGCAACTTGAAAAATTTGAAATAAATGTTTAACTCTTCTCAGAAACATTGTTTTCTTTACATTACAGATAGAATTATTAACAATTGTTTGAGATATTGCTCTTTAAAGTATAATTTACACTGCTTCTTACTAGCAATTATCATGCTAGTCTTCTAGCAAACTAGAAAATGAGCAGCTAAGAAAATATAATTCTGTACGCACATAGTGCAGTACAGAAATAAATCATTTATAATTTACATGTCATGTGTACCTATAGAATTATGTTTTTCTTTTAGTTTCTAATTTTCTAATTCGCTAGAAGACTGGCGCGCTAGTTGTTAGTAAAAGACCATGTAAATTAATCTTTATAAGTTGCTAGTTGTTAGTAAAAGAGCGAGTAAATTAACCTTCATAAGTCGCTTCGTAAAATGGCATATTAAAAATGAGCATCCAAACCGGACTTGTCGCGATCAAAAGCGGTCACAGGTCCAGGTGCGATGAAACATCGAGAGTTGCAAGGGATAATTACTCACGTTTGCAATGTAAGATGCGACAGTTTGATTCCAGGGTTATCGATGAAACAGTTACGCTTCCTGCTGCTACAGGAATTTAATTACTCAGGAGAAAAGATGGAGACGTCCGTCGGGGAGGGACGGGAGAGAACGAGATCGAAAACGCGCAGCAGCAGCAGCAGCAGCAGCAACAGCGGCGGCACGCGAATTCGATAAATATCAATGTGACCGCGTGACCCGTTTAGCGGGACTCAATTACGAGGCGCATCAGGTGAAGATCGCACCAGCTGCTCGCCTCGTTGACGACGCGTTGGTCCGCGTGAGACGCATGTTTATACGTGTGACTCACATAGCTCGGCCTCACCTTCCCCTCATCAGGATGCAGGATGTACTGTTACAGGCTCAGACGCACTGTTCACGACGACGCGATGAAGAAGCGCCGAGGTCACTGCGGTGTGCTGCAATTTTCGCGGTTGGCATTTTTCTCATATCTCGCCGGCAGGGGCAGTACCGTTACCTCTCTCGGTGCTGCGGGTCCACGGATAATCGTTTTCGTTGTCGCCGTGAGGCCCGACTCTCCTCTCTCGGCGCCGCGCCGCCGTTACCACCTGCTTCGAGTACGCGGATCGTTCCGATATCGGCTCCGGCGAAAAGTCAGTCGGCCAACGGTGTCGGGCGGATACTCGTAACTTCCACTTTTAATCGCGCGTACGGATCGCACGAGCCTTTCGAGCGCCGCGACGACGAAATGCGCGTCGTCCGGGCGGTTCGTAAAGTCCGACGACAAAATGCGCGTATCGTGTTTCACGAAGTAGTCGAGATCGCGATAGGAATTGCGCGCTGCAGAAAGGTGTCGACTGCAATAAATTTCACTTGCCAACAACACGTGTTCTAAGGAGAGAGAATATGAGAGAGAGAGAGAGAAATAAAAAATATTAATATATTCCCAATTAAAATATTAAAATCAATTTGTTTTTTTTTAGTTATAAAATCAAGATCAAAGAACGAGCATAAAATTAAATCGGAAATAAAGTATAACACGTGTATAATTATTCGCACATATTGCCAGAATGATAATATAGACTATAACTTTATTTCCAACTTAATTTTATGCTCTTTCTTTGATCCTGATCTTATATTTAAATTTTGCGTTATGCATACATCGAGCCTGTACATTATGTTTTTATTTTGTTTTTTTAATGTTAGAATGCAAGTGCCCCAAAAGCTAAATTATATGGACTATAAAAGAATACTGAATATTAAATTTATTTTAATTTTTTGTACGTCTCTGCTCAGCTATTTTTCTATTCATTATAAAGATCTCTTTCAATTAAGTATACAATAAAAAACTCAATTAGAAAAACAGATTAAAGAATAATCGAGGCACGAACTGTTTCTTCACGGATAATTACGAAATTGACTTTCGACGGGCATTATTAAGATTTAAATAAAGAGGGAGGAGCTAGTTGCGGTGGTATTGAAACCGAAACGATTCGGCCCGGGAACGGAGACTTCGGCCTCCTTTTTAACGAAGACGATGCCGCCCGGTAAGAGGCAGAGAAACGACGCGCTACCCTCCTACGGCGTGGAAATGTGGAACACGCCTGCGATGTAGAGCCACGACGGGCACCACGTTAATTGGTGGTGCTCGTTAATTAGTCCGCTCATCGTTTGCGCGTTGACGAGGGACCGCCGCGCGCCGTCTAGAAAAATGAGGCGCGGCCACGGCGGTGGCCTCTGTATGGAAGTTAATTTTAGACGGCCACTTTGAGAACGGCAGCTTGTGCGGCGGTAGAGTCATCTGGAGCCACCCCTCCCCCCCCTCTTCCTAATTCCTAATGAGTGTGGCCGAATAGGATCCTCTAACTCTATTAAGCGCCTCGCGCTTTCTACATAATTTGTTACTTGCGGCGCGACATTTCACGAAATTTACCGCGTTAAACCCCTCGGCTTTGACGGGACTCAGAATGTAAGTCGACGATTCACACTAAAAAATCTTTTAAATAAATTGAAAGGAATTAAGTTCGGAAGAATTAAATCAGAAATATAACGAATAATGTCAATACGATCCGACGCGGGATGTTCGTGTGAATATAGGGTAAAGTCGCCTATTATGGGATAGGTTCCTAATATGAGGTTTTTGCTACATTAATAAACGCATGTGATTGGTACCATCATAAACTTATTACTCTTGGAGTGAAATCTACACAGAAAAAATTTAGTATTAATTCAAAAATTCATTGTTTCAAAATCTTCTTGGAAAAATTTATAATTTTAAATAGACATAATTTGTTTTCATAAAGAGAAAAATTTTCTCCATGTAAGCAAATTATGTCTGTTTAAGATTATAAATTCTTTCAAGAAGATTTCATCTTCTTGCTTATATATGAAACAATGAATTGTTGTGAATCTTAAACAGACATAATTTGCTTACATGGAGAAAATTTTTCTCTTTATGAAAACAAATTATGTCTATTTAAGATTATAGATTTTTCCAAAAAGATTTTGAAACAATGAATTCTTGAATTAATACTAAATTTTTTTTCTGTGTATGTAGTAGAAAATTCATTATTAGATCATGCGTGGAGTCGTTGAAAAAAAATTTTTTTGAAATTGGATGTCAAGATTTATTGAGATGAGTCTTTAAACCTAGGTTATTATAAAATAAACAAATATTTGATGATAAAATCTGCATACAGTGATAGAGTAAAGTCGTATTAATAGAAAAATACGAGATGTGATGATTTGCTTAATTATAAATATTAGATTTGATGATCGTGAAACCGCAAAGCGTGAAACTCATAATATGAGACACTCAAAAATCCCCATTTATTATTGCATATTCTGACTTCGAGAACTTTCCAAAATGCTATAATAAAGTTTTTCATTGAGGACTCTCGAATTATGAGGCTTGAAAGTTATGGCCTTCAACATTAGTACTGAGACTTTAAAATATCTCGAAGAGAATAGATTTTGGAGAAAAATGTTACGTACAAAAGTTTTTGAGTATCGAAAGAGCTGTTTGATTGGTCAACTAGATTTTGATGGTGGAGCCTAATTTGAACCTAGTAAGGTCCAAGTCGATAAGATCCATTTCGTATAAAAAAAACCTTTGTATTTCATATTAGGAATCCTTTTTTTGAATTAGCAAAATCGGCAATTTTGATAAAAAATTTCATATACAACAAAGTATAACTATTTTCGATTGCTAACTTTTGGCGATAAAACAAATATATTTACTATAATTTGGATATAAAAATAGGAGTTAATGATATAAATTAAATAAATTATAAGCCTTTAAAAAAAGGTATCTCATAATAGACAACTTTACCCTAATAATTTTATTATTACAATCTGCAACTCATAAAACACAATCCATTACATGAAGCCAGAATCTACGATGTAACACATTAAATTGACTAGTAATTTCATAATTTATGCTAACAAGTATTTATTAGATCCCCACCCACCCTTTTCCCAATTCCGAAAAATCTTTTCTTCGGAGAAAAATTTGCATCTCAAAGATGTATATTACGACTCGAGATTCATGACAGCTACCATGAATAAATTGAAGATTATACGTGCGTGCGATTGAGAACGCGCACAAAAGGTGCCGTATAAATCGAGGGATAAGTGGAATTCATGAATTTCCGTTATCCTTTTTAACCCCTCTGCCCCTATATCCTCCTCGTTAAAATAAATTCGCTCCCTCACCTTCGGTATATATCGGCGTTTAAAAAATCCAATCTCACCCTCGCTTTTCAGATTGGAGCCCTAACTACCCGCGCGTACCCTGGCTTAACCCCGGCTCGTTTAACACCCTTCTCGGCCGGCCGCAGGGGCTGAGTGGGCAGCTCCACCTTTCTGGATCGAAATTAGGGTCGAAAATCATAGCGTCCCTTCGGCCGATCCACGGGGTTGCCCTCGTCCTCGTTCTGACGCACAGGTGGTGCCTCACCTCGTGGGAACGCTGCAAACGGTGTCTTCCCGTGTTACAAGGGGCCCGTTTGCAGGCTCTTCCCCTGAACGTAGCGGACCCAAAAGCCCCGCAAATGTGCCCCAGCCAGGATTGTCCCGCAACTCATCCGCACCCCGAGTCGTTCATATGCCAAAAATCTTAAAGGAAAATTTCGTGAACTTTGAAACAGTTTGCAATATTCCTTGCGATAAAAAAGAACTTGGGGAAGGTAAAGCGTTATTTAAGATGATAAATAAAAATCGAGAATTAAATAGAGACACAGAGTACTATTTTGTGAGGGTGAATCGAGATATCGGCAAGGGTGTTGTAAATGTAATTTATCGTGTTACGAACAATGCACGCGACTTAGGCATGTAATTATGCATTATTAGATCCGCGTATATAAGTAAGTGCTCCGTCAAAAGTAAGGAGTCCATGGACATAGACTTTTAGCTGAGGCGCCCCTCGAGTATCTTTTTTTTTTTCCTTTTTGCACGAGCCGACACTGGAGCAACCCCCTCCCCGAATGGGACCATTCTGGCGGGTGTCGGTAAATAGAGATGACCCGCAGGCTCGCTTACCTCCAGTCGAAGCTATTCTTTTTCTCCCTCGCGCGCCACGCATGCACGCACAATGCGTATACGCGGGCACGAAAAGCACCACGGTGTGGAAGTTGGAAGTGTGCTGCTCGTGTGCAGCTCGTGTGCTGGTCTTGCGTCGGCATTCTGTCGTCCGCGGGGTTCGCCTCGATCGATCGTTTTGCCGTAAAAAAGGCCAGTTCTCGTCGGTCCTTTCTTATTTTCATCGGCTAGCCACGTGTAGCTCGCTCGATCGCTCGATAGATCGATCGTCTTTTGCTGCGCGTCGACTAAGAGACCTTCTTTTAATTAGAGCGGACACATGAGCTGCCGTGCTGCGTAATAACCCGGCTAGCTATAATAGTCATCCTATTATTTCACGCGGCGGCCTTCTCCGCGGAATTGAACGTATAACGCAACAATTTCCTGCCTTTCGCTGCTCATACGGACGAATACACCCACAGGCCTGGTAGTAACTGCACGCTAATTATTGCACACTTCTCATTATCGCAACCTATCGCGCGGCATTTCCGATACTACTCTGGTGGTAGTTCTACATCGATTCAATTACGACTCCGGTGATAGTTATTATTGCCCCTAATTACAGGTAATCGTATAAATAATTTCAATCTCGTTCGATCTATAGAAAAAAAAAACGCGTCTATGCCGATCGAAGTTTAATCGATCTTGTTTTCCATGGATTAATATCCGCATGAACGGATGGTCCTTAGAAAGTTTATTATCGCGACCGATCTCTGCATCAATTGGGACCCACTGAAATGCGGGTACCCGTTTTTGTGACGCATACTTTCGAAAAATCTCCTGATTGCAAGTATCGCGACACCGCAAATGCAGGATCTGATTGGCGTGATACTCGAAACTAATTGACATTTATTATCGCAGCAATGCGATGAAGATGGACACAATGCGGGTTATATTTATCTCTTTATAAATTTTTTTTTTTCGAATTTTTAATATTACTTTCATGACGCCATTGGCGCGAATCTTTGGTTTTAAAAATTTTGATTGTATGGAATAGTTTTGATTCGCTCACATAATTGATCTACACTGAGAGAAAAAATTATTAAATTTTAATAACTATTTTTGAATAGTTGCAATGAAACATTTACTTACGGTACATAAATATTAGGTACTCAATAAAAAAATGATAGTTAAATTAGTTCTTGTACTAAATAAATATTTATTTACATTTAGTAAATATTTTATTGCAACTATTCAAACAAATAATTATTAAAACATTTAGTAATTTTTTTTCAGTAATCGTATGGAAAATAATGTCGTAAAAAAGAAATTAAAAATTGGAATTTTTGATTGTAGATTGGACGAGAAACATATTTTGAATATTTCCTAAAAATTTAGAGTCAATCGAATTAAAACTAAATGAGTTGTGTGGCAACAATTTTGAAAAAATTATTAAAAAAAAACAACGCGTTAAAAATTTTACAAATACGTTAAAAAAAGACTTGCAGGTCTCTTATCTCTTTAATATGTTCTCTCTCTCTCGGTTCAAACTAAGTTGAGTATATTAAAAAATGTCAAAAAAATAATAATCAATTTTTTGAAGTTCAAAAGCGAGAATACCCCCTTAACAATCAATATATTGAAATAAATTTTAAGAGTAAACTAAAATTTGTCAGAATATTGTTACGTTTAAAATTTATAATTTTATCGTCAAAAGTACTCTACAAAAGGTTTAAGTAAAGATACTCGACAATAATACTCGCCGTTTGCTTTCTCACGCTTTAAATTTAATCGTTGATTAATAAAACTTATGAAGCATAATATAAAATCAAGAACGACGAAACGTAGGGGGGGGGGGCTGAAGAATTGCTGGACGTTACAATATACAATACAAATGTAAAAATAAATCAAATATAAAAATAATAAAATGTTTAAATGTAAAATATAGGAAAAAATTCTGAAAAATTGTATTTCTCGCAATATAATATTAGTGTTCTATTAGTGCATTCTTATTTACAATTTGACGCAAATTGTAAATAATGCTAATTTAAATGCGCGATTCGTGATTTTCTTAAGTGCGAAGAGAGCCGAGATATCGGTCGAGGAAATACGTTTGCAGCGCTTCGATCTCGGATCGTCATGCCTCACCGGTTTTATCTTCGCTCGGAAATAGAACGGCTAGCATATGCGCGCGCGTGCATCTCACACGCAATATTCCCCCACGTAGTAGCCTTATCAAAACGGTCCCTCCATTAAACGGTGGACTCCGCTAACGATATACGCCGTCGTTTGCATGCGAATAGTCGAGATGAGTGCATCGCCGAGCTTTCCCCTCGAGGCTCCGCTGTTATCGCCATCGCCGAAAATAATGAGCGGCGATACGCGAGTCAATAATTTTCGTCCGGCCGACTCGATCTCATCTTCTTCGCGTGACACGGCGACTCGTTCAGATAAGATTTCGTATCTCTCAGGGATGTGGGTTTGCAATCTTACGATGCGACGGGATTTTGTTTGGAGGATCTCGCGCTCCTGTCGTGCGCGAGTATCCGGAACGCGCGATACCACGTCAGCTTCTGATCAGAAGTCTCCCTCAATTTTGAATCTACTACGTTATGGTTTTTTTTTTTTTTATTAGAATTTACATAAATTTCAAAAAGAGAAAAGTCGCTATATTATATACTGAAAAAAAAGTCTAGTTGTAACTACCAAATGTATAGTGAGATAGTATCAATGAAATATTTTATCAATATAAACAAAAATAATTTTATTTTACTAAATGTTTAGTAACTTATACCAAATTCGATAATACTTACTAAACATTTAGTAAAATAAAATTATTTTTGGTTATATTGATAAAATATTTCATTGATACTATTTCACTATACATTTGATAGTTATAACCAGACTTTTTTTCAGTGTATCGAGGCAGGAATTTCACAGGAATTATAATTGCAATTAGAATGTTAATTTTCATTTAATACTGTAATATCTAATTTATAATTTGCTTAGGAAGCTTTATAAAAAATCGATACATCTCCTAACAATTATTATTTAAAATATAAATAATTTGATAAAGTTTACACTGAGAAAAATTTCATTATACTAGTATTAACAAGACATACGGTTGAATTTTGATAAAACCAAGCAGAATTATAATAGAACTCGAGATTTAATAATCAGAACGTTTGACAGACTTTACTGTAGTCTGGTAATTCCCACAAGATTTTTGATTCGTCCTTTTTTGAACAGACGTACTGGTTGAATCCACCAGATTCTAAATAAGGCAACAAGACTCTCTTTTTTTTTTCAATGTAGATTAGTAAAATTACAGAGATTACTTTGTACCTAATTTTTGAGTAATGAATAATGTAAAAATTCTTGACCGGCGTCTTAAGTATCGAAGGCACTCAGGATCATGAGCGGCGACTGTTAGTAACTTTATCAAGGCGGATCAGATGAAAGGCGTCCCCGCGCCAAAAGTCCGACGACTAATCCGATCACGGCATCGGTGACGTCGGTATTAAACTCGCAGGCTCTCAAACTCGTTTCTCGCCTCCCCTTACGCCCGACGCAATCACCCGCTTGCCCCCTTCTATCTCCCCCCTCCCCCTGCTCCTCTCCCCGAGGATTAAGTGTCCCGATCAAAAGGATCCGAAACCTGCGTACATGCACGCACCAGTGGCGAAGATCCGGTTGGTCACGCACGCGGCGAGACGCTCTTCTCTCGTAAGACAAATCGACGACACACTTTACTCCACGTACGTCGCTCCGACATCGGAGAAAAGGTACGGAGACAGTGTATCATTTTTACGCTAATGGGACGCGAACTAGATCTTTTCGTCATTCAGTTACAAAGCTTAGATTTACACTTTGCCTTTAAAGGTTTACACTAGCGTGAAGCCTAAAAAAAAAAAAAAAATTTTTTTGCGATAAATTTATTGAAATATATATCACTTCTGCCCATCAGAAAAAATAGTCCGATTTGCAGAGCTCTAGCGCTGCTGTCTTGACGCAAAAAAAATAATAATAAAACAAAAATAGTTTTGTGCAGTTTAACCCTTAAACACACTAGGGGGTCTGGGAGACCCTCCTGAAAAAAACTTTACTTCCGTATCGTTTTATTTTAGTTGAGCAATGAAGTTAGTCAATCATATCGGTCGATAGGGGAGGAGACTTCAAACTTTTTTTCCATCTAGCCCGAATCTTCTTTCTCATTCCGTCTTCACGCAGCAAGCGATCGAATTTTAGGAGGATTTCCAGCAGTGTATTTAAGGGTTAAAATATACACATAAAAGACCTTTAAACCGAATTTCCACTTATTTTATTATTTAACTACAAAAAATTCCCAAAGTCAGGCGTTTACACTGGTGTAACCCCTTAATCCTTTCGTCGCGACACTTAGAAATCTTCAACCTAGCGAATTGTTTCTCTCACATTCGCGTCGCGTCTGCCTAAATCATCAGCATGAAGCCTTTGACCGTCGAACAGTTTCTGCCGGCGGTTACGGAATATTTCATTCTGGTCAAGAGCTGGTATCGCGCCGATTCGGTTGCTTTGTCCGAGGCAATTGAAAAGTTTCAAGGATCCGACAGGGCTTGACGCGTACGCGCACGCACTGGGCATCCGTTCCGTCACGCATCCTGTCCGCGGCGCGCCGCCGCCCGGGTGGGTTTCCCTTTGTCACGAGGCGAATCGTCGATGCAAGCCGCGACACGTCCTCCAACGGCCTCCAGAGAACAACACATGCCTTCACACCGTGAGTTCCCATAATGCCCTGCCCAGAAGCGAGCTCGTGCCTTTTCGCCTCGCCTTCTCTCGCTCACGTCGTCGCAGCCGCCGCCGTCACTACCGCGACTCGTGAATTCGCTCCTTCTTCTGTCCATCCTCTTCGTCGTCGCCGATCGCGTCCTGCATTCGCCACATCGTCACGAGAGGGACGTGTCGCGCGTGTTAAGTCGCCGCCGTAAAAGCCTGTCCGCGGTCGGCGTTATCGCGAATTTACGGCGATCCGAGTGGGTTCCGAGTAAAGCGGCTGATTCCCTCTTTTTTTTTTCTCTCCCCCCCCCTTTTTAACCCTTTCACGACGAACGTCCGCGTGTGTCCGGTTAAAGAAGGGTACCGCGTCGCTGAGTACAAGGGAGAATCCTTTTGTATCGTTCTTTCACACTCGTGCCTCGATTATGATCCTCCTCTTTCATGCGTTCGCATTACCGTGCACGAGTGAAAAGATCGCACGAAAGAAGAAAAAGTAAAGTGCTCTCCGATGTTTTCTTACGCGAAAAACCTTTGGCCTCTGTACGAACAGCGCTGTTTAACATTCGATATTTCAATAAGCTTTTGTCTTACGGGACAATGTCACGCGATACGTTGCTCTGCAGTCTGTGCGCAGAAAAACTTCGCGAGGCAGTTCTTCGGCGAGTTTCGCAATCACCTCGGAAGTTAAATTATCGTAAAGATAATGTAAAAGATTTCTCTCTTCGCGATCTGCCTTCGAGATCGTCCACTCCGAGCAAATAATCATCAGCGACGAGAGAAAGGCAATGACGCGGAACTGCTCGGACCGGAGGGCGGCGGTGAACTCGGCGTTTCTCATCTAATAGAACCAACAAACGCTTTCTTCTGCGAGTTTCTTGCGGTAGGCGGAAAACGCGTTTATGCACGGTACAAGACGGCGGATTCCCACAGCACGAGAGGGGACTGCACGAAAGCGCCTCGTGAATGTTTGGCTTTTCCGTCTATGCGGCGCGGACAAAAAATCACGCGGTTAATCGCGCGGCTCCCAGCACGCCCATGGAGGCCCATGGGGCGAGTCGCCCTTCCTCGACACGATCGTCTCCTTTATTTCGTTGTCATTTTTTTTTTCTTTTTAAGGAATCCCGATGACGGGTCCGGCCAAAGACGGGAGCCAATCATCGGCATTTCTTCTCGTCTTTTCGCTTCGCCGAAGCGTGAACGCCGAGAAGCACTCCGATTCGGTACACCCTTAAGATTCTCGATGGGCGTGCACGTCGTTTTAATAGGAAATCGCGGCAATTATACGGGCTAAACAGCGTAACACGTCGGCTCGACCCTTATTCCCTCGCGAATTAATGACTAATATTTAGATTATTATGTACTTTATACGTGGTAGAAGTTGCAGCACAAAGAGACGTGTCAGTAGAAGGAATTTCTTTAAAATGGAGACTTTACGACGAATATACGTTTGTAAGATAAAAGAAAACATTTGAAATTTGGTTAATATTGAAAGAAAGAATCAGGATTTTAGCGCAGTAAGATCGGAAGAATCTACTCTTAATTTGTGAAATAATAATCTTACTAATTCGCAGTGGTACGATTATAACTGTGATCATCAGTGATTATTCATTATCTTTCAATGATTTCGATTAAAAGGGGGATACTTTTACTGATAGAAATCAGTATATTATCACTGGAAAAAGAGTGTAATATTATTTAACATTAAGTAATATTCTAGTTATATTCTTAGAATATTAAGGAGGTATAGAACATTTCTCAAAACATTAAGAAAATTGTGAAAAAATTACAGATTGTTTTATATTGCATTTGAAAGTAGTAGAAAAAATTTGGCGGCGATTTTCTATCTGGATAAAAAATTATTTCAATAAGAAGTAGACATGTGCTCTAATAAAAATACATATAATTAATAATGAAATAAGAAATAATGAAAAATATCTGAATTTTTTATATAAGTACTTTAAATATTCAAGATGATTTACATAAAGTTTCGTTAAAAATATAATCTTATTCACACAACTTTCATATGTATATAGTTTATTTGAAGTGTTAATATTAAACAAATTTCCAAGTTTTATTTACTTTGCAGGAATTGTATGTCATATACATCCTTAAATGTACTTGTAATATTCTAATTAATATAATATTAAATAATATTCTCGGAATATTCATAGTAATATTATTTTAATTTTTAATAATATTCATATAACATTTTGTGTGTGTAGAAATACTGTGTGTTTATAGGGCATGTCACTGACTGCAATAGAGTGTACTGAATTCAGGCTATTCGCTGTCTTTCAGTGAATACACACTGATTCCGATTTAGGGAGTACGGTATTTCAACACGTGTACGAGAACAATCGACGCTACGTTTTTGCCGCAAATACGTCACTTTGTGTCGTATAAAACAGCGTGAAGTAAGCACTTCTTATTGAAGAGGTTGAGATATACTTCCTCGATAAGAAATCGCGTAAATTTGTTCCGGTTTTTCTTTCACGGGGGATTACCATTTCGCATACGTTGAATATTGCGCGTCAGCTTCTGGCAACCGTCTTAATGATCGCGCAGTTTTCATCGACGATTCCGCGAATCGCGAATGTGTCTGCACGATACGCCGGCACGCACGTACGCGCCCACCTAATTGACATTCCCGATACGAGGCGTGTGAAATTCCCGAGAATAATTCCGGGCCAGCAACAAACTATCGAGAGTGGGCGTCGGTCAGCTGCTTATAATATCGACCTCAATTCTTCATGGTGTTTCAGGATGAAAGTTTGAAGATATATCTTTCCACATTCCTTTAGAGAATCTTCATTCCTGAAGAATTTTTATTTTAAAAGGCAATCCGCTTCTTTCTTAGAAAAAAAGCTCTATTATCGAGGGGGTAATCACTCAGAAAATAGGCATACACTGGACTTCGGACTTCATCGAACTTTCATCGGAATTCATTGGAATTCATTACAATTGCTAAAAGATCTTCCTTAAAAAAGGTCATCAAAAGTCTTTCTTTAGTAACTGATTTCAGTCAAAAATTCGTGGTATAGCACATGAAATTCATCAAATTATACCGGACTTCATGGGACTTCAAGGAATTCAATGGACTTCAAGAAATTCAACGGACTTCTAATAGGTTGTACATCAGAATTCAAGAGTGGTTACCCCCTCGTCTGTTATTTAATATAACGACACGTTTCTTGACTCGCTAACGTCGATATCATGAAAAAAAAACCGCTGGGTGGCCTCTAGCCAGAATAAAGTATGAAGAAAAATTAAATGAGATCAGGTTACAGAAAAATGATAAAATACGCGTCAAACTTCAAAGACAGTATGAGAATGATATACCCGGGAAGTGGTTCAGAAGGTCGTTGGAGGTCGTGATTTTCAGGCTGACTGATCACGTATAGTGCGACATGCTGCGTCGACGGCATACGTTACGTCGAAGCGTATACGATGATACCAATCACACGGTACGCGAGTAGAAATTTCTATCGGCTGGATAAGGACTTCCTCGTGGGACTCGATTGAAGCGTGGGATCGGTGCATGCCGAAAATTCGAATCTTAACGCTGTAACAATTTCAATAATAATGTACACGTAGACGCGAACAGTCAAACGAACAGTATAATTGTGCGTGAGTTAATGCATATATTAAAAAAAGTGTTGGTAATAATAATTATGCCTAGTTACTAAAAACATTTGCCTAGTTACTAAGAATATTTATTATAATTGAAATTATTTCACCAAAACTCGATTATTATTACCAAACTCTTTTTTCAGTATAACGATTTTTATAATCGACATTTATAATCGATTTTATGAAAATCATGGTTAGATAGTAATTAATTAAAAAGTTAGAAGTTAAATAGCATAAAGTTAAATAGTCAATAACTTTTCACTTGGTGAATTTTTTAAATAAGTTTATTTTTAACTTTAACTAGTTATTTTTTAAACACAAACTTTAATTTATTAATTTCTTTTATTTACTAATGTAAAAGAAAAAATATATTCCTATGTAAAAATATTTTTTTTGTTATTCATATAAATTTAATTTACAAATAAGATATTAAATGTATTTAATGATTATAATGTAATTGTTTTTAGAGTAATCTAATTTTAAAAAATTTTTACGACATTCTAATTTAATATAAATAACACTTGTCAAAATTAACTTTTAATTTAACTGAAGTTAATTTAATCTTAGCGCAACCTTCAACTGATTTAGTTTTTTGTTCACACAAAACTTTTTACTTTTTTAACATAAGTAATTTAATTTTAAAAATCATTAACTTAACTTGCTCAACCCTGACGAAAATATAAAACCAGTATGATTATCATACGACCGAAATCGATCGATTGATCGGTATTATAATCCTTCCGTTCGGGGAGTATATAAAAATAGAAAAAGATATTAGTCTTCCCGACGCTGCCGTTGACCGATTTGTAAATTTTAATTGATAGCTCGACGAAGACTGTCGTTCATAAGGATAATGATCGATAGATCGAAAGTGGAACCGGTTCGGAGCTGAAACGCGGACAAGGGCTGTATAAATTAGCATAAAGTACTTAATCAGGCTTTTATTCGGGAAAGGCACAAGCCTTTTGTATCCGGCTGCCGTTTGGATGAACGGACTTTCCCAATTACGTTAACGGAATTGTCGAACGATGCAAGAAACGGGAGTAGCATGATGCAATAACGCAGAGTTACGCGTTAATCTATGCACTGTCGAGAATATATTGGCGGCCAACTATGTTTCTTATAAAACACTATCAATGGCGATCATTAAGTTAGTCACTTCGCATCAAACGATCGCGTATACATTATCGAGGCACGAGTTTGACGGCCAAGCCTGGCTGATTCGCAGAATCTCTGATGGTTCTTTTTTTATTGTAGATATTAATGATTATGGTGCGGTAAAAATAACGTAACCTCGTGCACACTGATTGGCACCGATTACACCTAGTCTCATTCGCTAGCGCACGTTTTCCAGTTACGAGAAATTACATGACGGAACGACTGTTGTACATTATAGATGATACTTCGGGGAAGAGAGATAATTTAGGAGCAATCGGAAGGAGACGGAGCAGGTGCGTCGTACGTGCGCGAAGATGTATCATTCGCGAAGAGACGCGGCACGGACAATCGGTTGATCCGATGATTGAGATCGATCATTCGAATGACGCACGCCGATCGAGGCGGAACGCTTCTCTCTCTCTTTTTCGAGTACTTCGAATTCGCTCCAGTATTTCTTTCCAGGAGGCGACAAGAAATGTTGCCAGAATTTAAGTACGTCAGTATTAAAAACTGGAAAATTATTTGGAATCTTTCAATATACACGCAGGAATAATTGAAGGGTTTCCTACAAAAACCAAACAAGTCCACGTTTTAAAAAATCTGGGTTATGGCGTCAAATCATTCTTTATAGCGTTACATCACGAACAATTTCGTTCCGGCAAGAATGAAAGAGAAAACGGGAAATAAAAATATAAAACGACTCCGGTATACACACCGATCGAAAACTTAATTTATCCAGTATTTATAATATTTTATGATCTTTTAAATAATTTATAAATTCTAAAGATTGTAAAATATTTCATTAATATTAATAGTAAACAACTGAAATTACAACACAAAACTAATATAGCATAATAGAGTGGTTACCATCAATCCTATTTTTTTATGATTTCTGCGACTTAAATATATCAGAGTTACTTTAGTATGAAATAAGTTCAAAGGTTTTTTTTAAATGGAGCCTCAGAATATTAATCAAAATTTAAAACTTTGTTTTTATATCTATTATATGTCCGGAGAAAAATTATCATATTTATACAATGAATACAATAATTTAAAGATTTTTTGTTTTTTAAAAATTCAATTTTTTGGACTTGTTTTATTTTCATACAAAACCCCTCAATTTAACTTTTGTCGAAATTGAGGAACACGAAACACGTTTCTATCACGATATGTGCCATACGTGGGACATCAAATGACGTACATTAATACTTGTAATGATACCTACAATACGTAAGCACACAGCTTATTTAAGTGATATCATTTGCAAAAAATATCATATGCAATTTACGTAAATTACATTAAATATAATCGTCCGTTGAATACGCCCGTAGTTAACTCGAGTTTATTGCGAAATTGTAGTTTCTCAGTATTCGACATTCGGTCGCAAAAAAAAAAAGTATACGCGAGAAAGTGCCGGAAACGACGCACGCGTTATCCTGAAATTACGAGGCGAGTCGTACGAGGCGATTAAGTCAAAGGTCAGCACTCGGGGGAGCACCGTCGTGGTCGTCGTTGTTTGTCGTCGTTGTCGTCGCTGAACGAGCGGGGCTGTCCCT
>QKQZ01033930.1:0-17151 GCA_003595255.1 Solenopsis fugax
ACCGGCGCGGCGGGCGCGGCGGGCGAGGCAAGCGCGACGGTTGGGTTTTCGAGGGTTTTTAAGGAATCTCCGGCATTTCAGACGCGATGCGCGCGCGAGAGAGAAGTTAGTTTTAAAAATTTCCTACAAACTTGGGCGCGCGCGGTTGATTTAAATGCTTAATTGACAGAATCCTTCGGCTCGCCGCCGAGCGACTCGTAAAAGCATCATGAATATTTAATCCGTCGCGTATCTGGTAATCAAGAAAGTTCGGCTAGTTAGGCCGAGTACACAATCGCAGTGTACGTGACAACGTCGAAAAGTAGGATACTCCTGCTGGCGAGTCTCTAATTTATTGAGACTTTTACTACGTTTCTTTGAGACGCGCTCTCCGAGTACTACTTTAATTACTCGACGCAAAGTCGTCGTCGTCGTCGTCGTCGTCGTCGTTATATACTTTGGCCGGGATGCAAAGTGTGTATCGTGAGTAACATATAACGGCTATTGCCGTTTAGCTGACGTGTAGCGTTATACTTTACGAGACTTTATTATCACGGTTGATTTAGATAACGCGATCGAACCAAGTAACTACCGCGCCGCAATCTGTTTAACAGGCCATATGTATCCGCATTAGGGGTCCCTCGTATCGCGTTTTGCTATTTGACAATTTATTGCGATTACCTTAATCAAACTAGATGCGGAAATATCAGCGCGCGCGTTTGTACGCGAACGAAATTACTGCCAAAGGGCACGCGCAAAACACGTTTTCGGGATCACCGACGCGATGTATCGGAAGTAGATAACGCCGATGCGATTTATTTTCATCACTATCGATGCGAGACACCCGCGGGCGGTGTATAGTTAGTGGAGTGAAACCGCGCCCGGGTAAAATCCTCGTTTTATCCCCGCGGTTCCGGCGTTTAATGGTTAAAAATAAAGTAATTCACTGCCAATCTAGCAAATCTGGTGATTTAATGACGTCGATTCCATATCAGCGGCAGTTTATACCGGCCCCAATTTTATCGTGTTACTCTGTTACTTTGATATACGCAAGTGGGATTTTACTGTCGGTATAAACCCGATTTATGCGTGGCTTCCGGCCTGGCGACGTGAATTTCGTTCGACCAATCGATAAACCAGTCTACGCAATTGCATGCAGCAGGTTCTGCCATTCTTTACCATCACCGTGCAAACGAAATTATGCTCCCCTGCTTCCTTCTATCTCTCTCACTCCTTCCCTCGTTCCCTTTCCCACCTCCCACCTCCCCCACCCCCTTTCTCTCTCTCTCTCTCTNTCTCTCTCTCTCTCTCTCTCTCTCTCTCTCTCTCTCGTTCCATCCAGTATTGCAATAGGGCAATTCGTTTCCGAATTTAATTCGTCGTATTGGAGAAGAAAAAAAGTGAAAAGAGGACCGACAGTTCGGCAGTTCATACAATAGAATTGCAACGCAAAAAGAATGATTTTTAAGTTATCATTGGGTCCCAGCTAAAAAAGCGGGTTTCGAATAACGCTTTATTTGACAAATCGATGAGATAAAGTACGTTCACATGTGATGTGTTTTAACTGTATACGAAAGTCATATATAATACGATAATAAAATTCGTATGAATGCGGCGCATTTGCATTTTGTTGAATGTACATGGAAAATAAATTGCATTGTAATCCTCTTTTTGCCTGTATATAGCTGAAAATCTATTGATGCATCTGAATGTTTCGAGTTATAACTCTTTTTCAGAAAGCCATCGCGACTCGTCGCGGGTAGGAGCGGGAGTAGAAATAGGAACGATCGTTACGGCTTCGGTTACGTCATCGTGGGCGCACACCGGATATAAAACCGTGAAAATAAAAAGATTTTCCGCGCGAACGTTCCGGCCGCCTGGCTGCCGGCTTATCGATTTACTCCACTTAGAGTCTGTTATGACGATAATTGAATTTATATTGTCAATTTTCCGCCGGCTGTGCTAGATCGGCGAAACGGTAGGTCAATCTGCGCGACCGTGAACCATTTTGCGAAGCGATAGCTTATCGCGAATACTTAATAAGAAGGGGAGACGAATATCTACTTGGAAATCGATAGGGCCGCTCCTCTTCACCGTGAAACGCGGTTCGTAAACATTAGCGCACCGTGGTGCTTCTATTACAATCGGCTCTCTCTGATTGGTTAATCGAATTACGGAAATCTAGATTCAACGCCGGCAAGTATGATTCGACTGGTAAGCATTGTTCCGCATATATACGTGTCTTTGATTGAATCAACGCCAATCTGCGCGATTACCGGTTCAACGAATGCTTGTGGATCGAGGGCAAATGCGTTACGAGAAGCGAAATGCAGTGAAATATTAAAGTAGGATATAAGCGTTGAGAAATAAAATATAACTCGAGCAGAATTTCGTTGTGATTTTGCGAATTCTATTATATATATTTATCCACATTTTAGAATTTAGAAAATACTCCAGAGGCAAATTCAAACTGTTGTGTGGCTATTAAAAATAAGATTTTTTTCTCCACCTTTTTCCATCAATTAAGAAAATATTTAAAATATCTAAATTAAAAATAAATTTGTTATATAAATTATTTATTATATATAATTATAAATTTTCTGAACTAGGATCTTTGAATATCTAAACTGTTTAATTTACTGCAATTCCGACTCTGCTATCATACAGATTTTACCCAATTATTAAGTATTTAAATATTTGCATTGTACATTAATACATTCATACATTATTAAGGGGCTTTTTATCTTCATTATTCATATGTATTATTATATTTTTATAATTAAAAAAAAAATGGTGCCTCCAAAATTGTGTTTCCAAATAACTGCGCAACTGTTTGTTCATCTCGCTTTCTGGAGCATTGAAAAGTACGAAAAAATATCTTGAGCATGAGAACGTGCTTTATCTTTATTTCACGTGTCGATACGTAGAAAAATAGAAATGCACCTGTGGATGTGCATGTTTCATGAGATCTTGTCCCTGGTGTATCGAATGTATTTATTTTTCAATGGCGAGCTCACGAGTTCGTAGCACGCGAATCAATTGCTCGAATGCATTCGCATACTATTGTAATGAATAAACAATAGCTTTATATTTTAAGCAAACAAGAGAGGCAATCGCAAGATTTTGAGAAATGAAGTAAGCGGATGAGTATGTGTACGTGTAAAAATAAAAGAACAAAATTGTCTTTAAATGACAACAGAAAAATTCATTTCCTCGTTAAAATTTTTCATTGGTCACAAATATTTATTAGATATTGATAAACAGTGATGTATATTTATTATTATAGAATGAATATAATACTTGATATTCGAAAGTTAATATCTACATTTATATGATATATTAGTAATAAAAAAAAATTCTTTGAACGTTTTAGAGTTATTAGGAAAAACGTAACACAGTGTAATATTACATTAAGATATTATCTTTATTGACTTGTGTCAGCGTTCCTCTTAACGCTCTGCATACCTGCTGTCAACTATCCTAAATCAATGAATAATTTTGTAATGAAGGTTCAACAACGGGGGGTAGGATGAGAGAGGAAGAGTGAGGGGGGAGGGAAGAAACGGGTGGAGAGTTGGAGAAGCTGGGCGCATGTTGGATTAATTAAGTACGGCTCACTTTAGCGCGAGCAGAAACCAACGCTCGACGAGGAACGCACCAACTCGGCTGTGTCGTAAATTTGCTAACCGAGATCAGAAGATTGGTGCCCGTCCAGAACGGCGAAGCAGAGGGAGAGAGCGACGGCGGCGGAGGCGGTAGCTGATTGGTTTCTCAAGTGCTTGCAAAACATTCACCGTTGAAAGGCTTCCCGGTGGTGTGCTTCCGTCGTCATGGCAATCTCGAGATCGTTCCAGTTTTAAATGCAGATATATCCACCATCCTCCCGCGCTCGTACCAGACAATACGCATTTAATGTCGGAAGTCAAATTTATTTGCACGCCGTCCGGTGGCGATAGTTCGCTAACGATGAATGCCCGTTCGAGGTAATTAATTCGAGATTAAGCAGGCGAGGATACTTGATCCCTGGGAATTAGCGGGCGAAATACAAAACGCGCGCTCAATTATTATTTTCGTAATTGAATGCGGTTATTTCAGTAAAATTCTTTACGAATTAAACCACAGTACAATGGCGCGGTGCTCTTGATATGCGTGGCTAGAAATATAACTGAATTTATATAACTGTAGACAGAGCCGCAGGTTATAAATACACGCGAGATAACTTCAGGAACATTTTAAGGAACATTATAATTATATATAATTTGTTTGGAATATCAGATTATTGAAACTAATTGATTAAATAATTACTGACACAATTGCGAAAAAGCACTCGTAGTCTCGAGAGCTTTGTAGAATCGATTTTATACGCTATACACCTATACATTCATACGCATATACCAATTGGATGAAAGCAAAATGTACATGCATCTTCCATTCAATGTTTTTTTTTTTTTATAAAAAGACCTTTTCTCCTGTCTATTTTTTAGATAGCAATATATTATGTAGTATAATTACATTTTTATGAAAAAACTGGTGAAATAACGAAGGTTTTAATACACTGTTAATTAAGATTGTAAAAAATTCAAAATTTTCAGATATATAAAATGATATATGACTCACAGTTTTTCATAATTTTTTCATTCCATAATTTAGGTAGTAGTGGAGGTAGTAGTTTTTTCAGAATGTGAGGAAGGCATTTAGCTCTTTTGACACATATACACACACTCACACACACTTCGCTTTCAACTCTTCAATTTTCTCTAGCTTTAAAAAAGCTCGATCATAGGCTTAAGACCGACGCTCGAACGAAGCGATCGGACGAAATGGCGGCTTTTGAAAGAGATTCTAATCGAACACGCGGCGCCAATAAATCCAACAAAAATTTTTGCGTGCATAGGGTGTACACGGGCAGGTCGGTGTGTTAACGAATAGGTTCTGGGGTCAAATGAAAGGACGTAACACAAGCGTGGCGCCATGTGAAATTTGGACGTTTGACGTTTTCCCCTTCGCGCTCGCCTTGCACCGTCCGGAATGATTTGACTGCGTCGGCCAAACCTCGCTTTGAAGTCTTTCGCCCGCAAATTTTTCGCTCGACGGCACCGTTTGATCAGAGCCATCGTATGCGTCGCATCGCATCGCATCGCATCGCATCGTACCGCATCGCATCGCATCGCATCGCATCGCAGTGCATCGCATCTCATCGCATCGCATCGCATCGCATCGCATCGAGATGCATCGTCCCATTTTTCGCGGTGTAGGAACGAACCACGATGGAATCACCAATTTAATCGTTGCTTCAATTAAAGCGTACGGCCGCGAGGCCGTAGCTCCTTTAGCTTTCGCTGTAATTGGCATAGGAGGCCCGACCGATACCTCAACCGATTCTCGTTAATTGAGAAATAGCCCGTTTGCGATCGGCGAGGCCATAATAAAATACAGTGGTAACACGTACGCCACCTGCATTATTCATGCATCGTTGCTTCTTCCCGACGAGACTTTCGAGGAGAACTTCTCAGATTTATATGAATTCTTGAGATGCCGCGAGCGGGTATAAGGGGTATAAGACAGGAAAAGAAAAAAGTAGAGGAAATCGCGAAAAGAGAAACGGGAGAGGGGCGTCGTCGTTCTAAAGATCCGCGCACAACGATGACTTCTATAAATTCAATAGGGTTCCTCTCTTCCCGTCGCGGCCTGCTGCTTGCTTGCTTCTCTCGGCGCGCTTTTGAATTTTATGTGCCATTATATGTGTTGAGAATCGCATTTGTTCTGCGTTGCTGCAGCTCACGAGCGGCTCTCCCAGGCCTGAGCTTTGTGAGCCACGAGCCCATTAATTTTTATCAAGCGCGACCACTTCGACCACTTCGCTCTCGCGGACACCGATGCCGGCGACTTATGTCTAGATTGGCGTCCTTATTTCATTCCTCGCGGGAAAAACGCCGCATTTCTTTTCGATAACTGTCACTGGCAAAATGATTTGCGACCGCAACCGGCGAAAACAATTCGCCAACTAGGCGTTATAAAGAATTCTTCCATTATCGATGTTTCGGTGACTTGATGCAACTGAAACAGTAATTCTTATGTTACGAGATTTTTATTTACTTTGTGTTTACTCATGGTGGTTTGTTTATTAGCAATATTTTATCGCGTTTTCTTGCAAAATAATTTTCTTATTAATAATCTTTTTTTTTTAATATGTATTATTATAAAGTTAAGAATTGCATATGATTAATAGCAACATAATTTATGGTAAATGTCGATTATTCCAAGCTCAAGTGTAAAATCGTTCTAGTGTAAAATCAAGATGAATGTAAAAAATTTTTTTAAAAATCTGTAAAATCGAGAAATATCTTCTTTTTACAGATTTTTTTCCGTATTGACAACTGAGTATAGATCTACGCACATTCAATTTTGTATATCGTGATATTGATGGTAAATATCGATCATACGAGGGAGGGCTCTTTAGTAAAGCTGGGCTTTAACGAGCGTGCTCGTTCTGTCGGAGTTAAGCGAGTGTGACATGGCCAGCGGCGCTGCACTTAGCGGATTTACATCGCGGCCAGCTTCCTCGTCGGCCTCGCCATCGATTCACTCTCTCGTGATCTCGCGAGGCGAGCTTTGGGTTAGCTCAGAGGTGCACAACTCAAATATTGAAGTAGGCCATATTCAGTTTAAATTGAATTTAATCGCATTATTCATAATATCATCTTTGTTCTGCAACAATTTCTCACGACAAGAATATTTTTTACAACAAAAGACTTAAAAAATTTTAGGTAGTCTAAAATTAATAAAAAATTGTTAGGGAAATTTTAAAAAAATATTAGAATTTTTAGAAAAATAAAAATACAGTAAAATGCAATAAAAAAAGTAATAGTAACAAACAATAGTGATAAAGTAAAAAAAAAAAAATGTCCTATACTTCTAGATAAATATCTTTACTTTATATATTATATTTCGTATAATTTATTAGAGAACTATATATAATATTGAAATATTAGACGCGACCGATGCAACTTTGCAAATTTAAAGAGGTGGAAATTAGAAGGCGGGCATGTTATCAGGTGAAACATCGACGGGCCCTCTCGGCCCCCGGGCCTCGTATTGCGCACCGCTGTGAAAGACTAGCTAGGAACACGAGTGGTTAAATCCACCGGGGCATTATCCGTCGAAGCGGCCGATTGAATGACAGCATCCGGCACGGGGCAGGTCGTGTTGCTCACGGGGTAATTTGAGGGTGTTGCGTCTTACCGTGGATCGACCTGACGCGGACGATTACCTACCTATCTGCGGAGAAAGAACCGCCTGAACCAGAGTATGATAGTCGATCGAATTTCAGGCTTCGACCGCCTGAAGAGCATTTAATGTAATTTAATCCTTCCGATTTTGCCGAGAACGAACATCTTTGTAAACGAGTAAATATATAACGCGCTGTTTTGCATTTTTACGACGGCATACATCGGAAATTTGTGGCTTGCTATGCTGAAAGACTTGCACCCTTTATGTAGAAATTATGTATACTTTGATGGAGTATCGACTTTGTAGAGAGAAGTTGTATAAAGTTATATTATTTGATGCTGCGGAAATTTAAAAATTTCCAATTTATGTGAAAAGTATTCAAGGCTGCGAGAGTTAAAAGTTTAAATCTTTCTCTCTCTTTCTCTCACGCGGTTTTATACACGTGGATTATCAATAAGTTTTTATTATAAATAATTAGTAAGTTTTTATTTTCTTATAAAAATAATTACCTTGTCGATTTAAAGTCGGTTAGAGCTTGTTGATTTAAACATATTTATTTTGTCACGATGTATGTGCGGATGCAGGGAGCATCATTGGAAACATCAATCTATCTCTTTACGAAGTAACTGCCTTTAAGAATTGTAGCGACCTTGATACGCGCAAGAGGGGAACTTTCTGAAACTTAAATTGAAGGCGGTCTCCGCCTTCATAAACAACTATTAGTGGCGCCGCCCGACTCGATTAATTCTCTTTTATATTTCCGCTTCGGTAACATGGTTGAACATTTACGAGGTTCCTCGATGAAGATAGTCGCTTTTTAAAGGATATTACGTACTTAGATAGAATAATCGATGAATAGATTGCTTCATTATTATGATCATTATATCAGGCAATAGCTACGCACAGATTTATGATGGCAATAGAAATGGAGCTTTTCAATGGAGAGATAGAAATACATTTTGCAACCTTAGCTCTCTAATTTAGTATAATACACATACAGAATAATACACGAATTTGAGAGTGTCGAATTATAAAATTTCTTAGTTTTATCGTTGGATTATTAAAATGATTAACTATTACAATAAAATATTTGTAAATTGTCAATCTTGCCCATCTCTCTTTGAGATGACGCCTTGACCTCGTGTATATCTCAACGCTGCAATAAGTTACAATATACACAGGTGCTTAAAGCGAATATCTGAGGAACGCTTTGGATAACTGGATGCCGGGGCACGCTTTTAAGAAGAGCTCTATCGCGACCGTTCACCCCGACCGCTCTCGACCGCAATTTCGCCGTGGCGGCATAACGACGCCCTTCACGTACATCCCAGGGCGTCTACCCGCGACGACATCGTCGCCGACGGCCTAGGTGGACGTCGGCGAACCGGGCGAGTCATCGTGTGTACACGTATATACACCGTATCTGACGATCGCACGACCATATTCCACCCGCCTGAGTCAAGTACAGTCCGTAAACACGCCGTAAAAGGCCGTAATCAACGGCCATTCCGCGATGCATCACCGGTGGGACGTTAATCGATTCGTTCGATAGTAATTGCAGATACGATTGGCGTGCTCGCGGGGCCTGTATTATTCATGAGGGATTCGAATAATCGGGCGGATACGCGTTACCTGGTGGACGCGCGGCCTGGCGTCAACGGGGATTTTCAGCCGCGCGCGCGACTCGTTCTCCACAATGGCGCTTGCCAAATGCGCCTCTTGGACGTCGATGAGGAGGAGAGCCCGGAACGGGATAGACAATAATGCGGCGTGCCTCGAATATCGGTGTTTTATCCGATTCCGAAATTGCAGGCAAAAATTGGATCTACTTCCGCGGAATGGGACCAAATAGTTGGTATTGTCCGCGTCGGTCCTTCTCTACGGAATTCGTTTCGATGGAGAGCTCGCGCGTTGCAGCACAGAAATTGCAGATATATTTTAAGTCAGGCTATATTCGATGAAATTTACGTGAACGAATTATATAGTCTCGATAGCTATTTTCCTATTTCATAATTTGTTCCGATGATACGTGAAGTTTTGCCATCGTGTGTTATCGCTCTTGCTGTATGATGATAGAAAATCTATTTGGGACTTCTGTCGAATTTGCATGTCTGAGGCTCCTTGTACTTGTTAGCATTATGGTAGTCATTAAATATGCAGTGCTCTATATCTACACCTGTACGCCTTTACTTCGTTATGCTGCTGCATTTCTCTATCAGTCTGGCCTGAAAGCATTCTCCGTGTTAGCGATATAACAAGGTATTTCCGATAACTGGATGGAAATATCAATGCCGTCATGTACATGCACGGTGAATATATCTTCTTAGAGATAATAAAGAACAAATCTGAATATTTTAGGGCTTTGTTCTCATATGTTTCCATATCAGTTTCTGACTATCAGCAATTTGTAGATTACGATTTTTTTTTCGTAATACCAAAATAAGGTATTGTGAATTGTCTGATAGTTTGAAATTGGTTTGATTGTATTGGAACAAACCTTTAAATCTGAAGTAGGTTTGAAATAATAAAATATGGAAATAAATCTAATTTTAATAATTTTAATAAAAACATTTTTTTAATATAATTAACAAAAGACAAAACAAATTGTGTTGCATGAAACTAAATTTGTCGATTGTCTCCGTAAAAATTTGCTAATTAATACGACATTTGACACTGGAACACTAATTAGAAAAGAATTTCCCGTAATATTCTTAGAATAAAAGACAAAATTGAGTTTTAAGAAAAGAAATAAAAGTAAAGGATAGCTATCTAAAATAAAGGAATGTCCTTTACAATAAAGGATGCATGTGCATGTACGGTACAATTATATTTTTTATTAAAGTTTTACTAACTATCGGCAAATACAAACATACATAAACATGTTTATGTATGTTTGTATTTGCCGATAGTTAGTAAAACTTTAATATAAACTTATAAACATACATAATAATGTATGTATATAAACATACATTATTCCATTATAATAAAAAGATTATTGAATGCTTCTATTACTTTTTAAAGATGAAAATTTTACTGACAATGAGTTATACAAAGGTTTATAATAGGAAAGGTGATTAATATATAAAGAAGTGTTAATTTTAATCACTGACAAGTGTCATGATGTATTGAAAAAGAAAAAGACATTTATTCGTTTTAATTATCGGAATATCTGTTTTTATATAAAATAAAGGATCGAAAATGAAAAATTTGATGGGATTTCTATTATAATTGACTTTCTCAATGGTATTATTATGCAGAGTATGCCAGTTTTCATTCTTGCCAGCATGGTATATAGGTTGAATATAATTGCACTCCGGAAGGAGAACAAAAATAAAATCTAAGATTATCTTTATTTATGATTCCGCGAATCGGCCGTCGAAAGTAAGGACCGGTTTTTCGGCGACCGCTGCTACTTTATTTACGACCGTCCGACGTTTGCGGTTAATTTACAGAGGTTCGATCGAGGCAGGGTAGCGTGTTCTTCTCGGGCGTGTATATCGAATCCGCGACGGTACGATTGGACGCGCGTTGCACGCGTGATATCGCAGAACTCTCGTGGAACAGATCGTTGACGATGGCACGCGGATCCAGCCATTTTCGACCTGAGTAAGTGTATTCGCCTGTGCTATGCTATCCCGAGGGATATATTTATCCTTTGCCGATACAAACAAACGGTCTCGGCGGTGATCGCGCTGGGTCTCTCCGTATTCCGTGGGCGTTGCGTCGCGAACATCGGAGCAGCGAACTCGCCTGCTGTTGTTTCTACGTCTCGAGACACTGCTTCTGAGGGCATTGTTATTTTTAAGCGTCTGAGAGAGAAAGAGATGGACAGATCAGATAAAGGCCTAAAACACTATCTCTTATGCTGTGGGAAAGTTGCAGTATTTAGCAAAATATCGACTCTATACAAAGTTATAAAATTGTTGTATAAAATTGTAATTAATATAATAAATATTATTAAATAAGAATTAATACAGAAAGTAGTTATATTATCACATATCTTTTTAAAAATTATTATAAAAATAGTATCTGAAAAATATCTGAAATATATTTTTATTATTGGAGATATTCGACCGTTAATGTAATACATACAAATTGAAATAAGAACGCCTTGTACGGACAAGCTGGATCTTAGCGCTTTTTATAAATTTTACTTGTGTGATTTTTATATATTATACCTTTTTTCAAATTCAACCGACTGCACGCTGAATTACTTTTCTGGTCATAACGCAGCTATAAGTTGAACATGAACAGGTAATATCACATTTATTAAATTAGAAATAATTTAATAAATGTGATATTACCTGTTTATGTTCAACTTATAGCTGCGTTATGACCGGAAAAGTAATTCGGCGCGTAGTCGGTTGAATTTGAAAAAAGGTATATAAAAATCACACAAGTAAAATTTATAAAAAGCGCTAAGATCCAGCTTGTCCGTACAAGGCGTTCTTATTTCAATTTGTATATATTTTTATTTCTATCTCAAAAATATTTCAATAGTCAATAATAGAAAAAATTAATTTAATCCGATATTTGTTAATAATAATTTTCTTTTTATAATTCTTCATGTTTATGCTATCCATTACTTTACTTTGATATTATTGCAACAAGTAGCAAAGGCACGCTATGCTCGCGAGGTTGAATGTTCTCATATCGATTTGCTATCGGCAAATTTTTTCCTTAAATAGATGGATATTTTTATCTTCAACTAGACAGAGGCAAACGAACGAGACGAGATAAATTGGATGAAAATGCGACTTCGATACATGTGAGGGGAAAGCAAATAAATGTATTGGTCGAAGTTTTAAGTTTATTAAAAATTAAATTAAAATTCTAGAAAAGTAATCTACTTGAACCACTTACTTTCTACTTGAACTTTAAATGAGCGATGTAAGATATTGTTATTTAATCACAGTTTAGAAGGAATAGGGAGAATTTAGTTCGCAAAGAGCTCTTCATTTTCAATCAACTCAAAAGCTAATTAGGGCCTCGACATTTTAATTAGGAAAATAGGTTTCAAATTAACTTGTAGACTAATCAAATAATTTTTCACTATTTATTATCAACGAAATTTATTGCTTAAAAAATATTTTTTACAATTTGCAGCCATCAACAATCGCAATTTGTTTTTTTTTTTTTCTTTTCAATAGGATTGGTTTAACTCTTCGTAATTCTAAAATTGCCTGCCATCGCAGGCATTTTCCAATTGTAATTACCTCGATTCGCGGGATAACATTGGGATATTTCAGCGAGGGTTCGATTTTGCAAATGTACATTAACATCCATCAGTGTCCTATGAATGGCAATAACCTTTATTTAACAATGTACTGTGAACTCTCGCAGCGACTGGGAATTCGCTCCACATTATCCATAGTATCGTCAGTCTCGTCGGGTTCAAAACAAATTTTAGAGCCGTTTCAGAAAGCATTCTTCTCACAAACAGAGGTTCCATGATGCTTCCAATTCGTTGTGGTAGTCCCCTGCTTCGTCGAGTGACCAGAATATCTTGCCGCCCTACCTTTGTTTTTCTACGAGCGCAAACTGCGTACTACCTTTGTCGCTTCGTCCCTCCGTGAGACTATGCGGCAACCAACCGGTATGCCGATCGTAAATGCGAGACGATGTTTCGATTGTAGTTGTTACGATTCGTTCACACTACGCGAGCATCGTGCTTTACTTGTATTTTGTTTTATACTACTCGCGCAATGTGAGGCGTGTATGCCATGCAGATGACGCAGGTCCCCGATGCACCTGTCACAATTTTCTTTACTTTATTATCGTTTTATTTCGTATCGTGATTTATAAAATTTGGAAAAAATTTTTATTATGAGAGCGTGACATTTCTCTTATTTATAATTTACTTCAAAAAATGAAATTCCATAACGTAAAAGTATTTTACATGTTTCGTACTGGTATAAAAAGTGTAGTATATAAAAATTTACTGATGCTATTTAAAAGAATGACAATTATAGTAACACAGCAAAAATAATGATTGATACAGTAATAATCTAATAATTGCAGTAATTATCATTAAGTAACTATGCGTTGAAAGCTAGTTGGGAGCGCTATTCATTGAAATTCGACGTGTGGATTTATGTTCGGAGAGATTCATTCGCTCTCGAATACGCAATTTCAAAATGCCGGTTTCGGGCATGAATGGTCGAGTTCGCTCGCTCTTGATGACCGTTCCCATTACAGCGACTGCATTCGTTTGCTCATGCTCGATCGTCCGTGCTCGCATAGTATAAACGCACCTTTGACTGCTGGAATACTTGATGTGCGCACATCTATAATTTCACGCTCGCGTGTCACCGATCCGTTTCATTTCCTATCGAGCTATCATCCGGGAAGAATATTCATCATACTCGACGCTAGTGCCGCGTCAGGAACTCATCATCAAGTTCTGCCAGCGTAGTTCAATCATTCACACTGTCCATCGGGTTAATGATAATACTCCGTCTCTCACGCGTGGATCTGTCGCGATGTTTGCCCTCGCGAAACCGCATAGTTATACCTCTATGCATGTGCAATAAGGCTATAATCACGAGGTGACCCGAAATCGGCGCGAGCGATATATCACAGAGATTATTTGATTAATATGCATATTTGGTGATTTTGCAATTCGGTATTATTTATTTGCAAGTCATATAGAAGCAATGGCAATCTAAATTCAGCAGCATTATGGAAATCGGTATACATTAATATCTTATTACACGGTTAATTAAGAATTAGATGGAATGCCTATTCAATACATACCTATACGTAGCTATCAATATCGCTCGACTGATATTTTAACGCACTGAGAAAAAAAATTTGACTTAAAAAAATATTAGTTCATTCAACTAAATGCGGCGGTCACGGGCTGTCAAGCAAACATTTGTTAATTCAAAGAAATGTCATTTCGAGATAAGTGAAAGGATCATTCGAATTACTACCGTGTATTTGACTCAAATAAATTAACATTTGAACTAAGTAATTCATATGCAACTAAACGTATTTAGTTCAGTTAACAGTTTTTTTTTCTCAGTGCGTAACTTACACAGTTACAAGTAATTGGCACCGTTTATGTACATCAATATAAATCAAGTAATACAGGTATTTCAGTTTTGCAACTACACTGAAAAAAATGAGTATCAAAGCAACAATTCATTGTTTCATATATAAGCAAGAATATAAAATCTTCTTGGAAGAATTTGATAATCTTGATCAGACATAATTTGCTTACATGAAGAAACAAAATTTCTTTATNTTTAAGATTACAAATTCTTCCAAGAAGATTTTATATTCTTGCTTATGTATGAAACAATGAATTGTTGATTTGATATTAATTTTTTTTTCTGTGTACAGTTTTATAAATGATAAACATTTATTTTACATCTTTTCTGGAGACGGCTTAATTTCGTAGCCGTGAAATTGTTTTTATCGCTCACGCAGTATATTATTTCTTAAGCAGCGATGTGCAGAACAAATTATCCTGAGAAATGAAAGCAATACAATTGTAGTTGTCCTCTATTTTCTCTCTACGCCCGTCGCCCCGTATCTGCGGAAGCTAAAAGTCGAAGTAACGTCTCTAGGTTCATTCGTGTTTCTTGCTCGTAACAATAATTCTTCGCGCTCGCGTCACAGGGAATCCGGATACAAGAAAAAGCACGAATTCCGGCGCGCTCGGTGCACTTTAAGCTACTCTCCGACATGGACGACGGTAAGAAGCGACGCGCGATACGAGCCGACGCGAGAGACCGGTGCGATTCCGTAACGCTCTTCCACGCGCGGCCATTTTTCACCTTCTTCTTTCCCGAAACTGGCCGAAGAAATCAACGGCCAGCGGCAAGTGTATACACACTATCGCGATTCGAAGCCATGACGCGGCGGCGGCGTGCGAGAGGAGGCATCGAGACTAGAGACCGATCCGCGAACGGCGAAATGTGCGCGCGCGCGCGCGCGGGGATGCAGCGTACCGATAAGACGGTCCTCGCTCGTGTATCAAAGTACGACAACTTCATAGCCTCGCCGATCGTAAGTCAGGCCATTATCTCCATTATTGCCATCTTTTTTTCAGACGAGGTATATAAATAGCCCGTTCTCGTACAGATAATAAGCGTATCCCCTTCCCGTCTTTCGTGCACGACGCGGGGTGGCGAGAGGGAAAGAGGGCAGCCTCATAAGTCGGGGGCCATATAATCCGCAAACATCTGAATTTATGCCGTCGACATTGCGGTTGAAGAAGCTTGCAGGAAGGCCGTTTCATCGTCGTTGTCGTTGTCGTCGTTGTCGTTGTCGTCGTTGCCAATGTTAGACCTTTGTGGCACGCGCTTTTTGTCCCGCGTCATTGTCTTCCCCTTTCGATAAAACGCACGATATTCGCATGCGAATGCTTGTGAATGTAACTTGATACGGGAGCCGCGCTTTCTCTCCGCGTGTCCATTAAGGTGGATATTGTAATAAACCGGTTTAGTCGCTTGTGTGCCGCACGGATGCCATGGGCACGGATTTAATCGCAGGCATCTTAATTCTATTCCACGAAGCAGACACCCGGTCAGATCGCCGATCAATATTATCGTTGCGATTGCTCGACAAGAACTTATGGAGCTAAGAACGGATTAATAATATATAATCGTCAGGTTGAAAGATACGTTTCAAACTGATTGTTTCTCTGGGTGTAGCGGATGTAATATTTCTGGCCTCTATATCGCCGAATAGACCGTTCTGCTTTTTAGCCGATTTTTGTTCCAAACATTTACAAGGGGTCTGCTCAAAACGAATTGCGCGTTAAGTACTTTAACAGCGGGCGAAATCCATTCCGACTAATTGCATTATCTGCGGCGATATACATGGATTAACACAGTTAGCAGCGTTAAATACAGACTGCAGTTATTTTGTTCGAAATCGACGGCGGTAGCGCATTTTCACGTATCATGTCTTTAATTAAATAATGAACTCGTTAATCTCAGTTACAGCGATGAAATTTAAATAGAATTTTTCATAAATCTAGAAAAAATAAACAAAGAAACAATTGATTTATACATTATTTATATATTTGTACATTAATCTTGTACGAAATATAAAATTCTTGTAAAAGTATTAATATCTCAAATATATCATTATTGCTTTATCGTTACTGTTGGTAACGTAGAAATAAAGAGATTATCAGACTGTTATAAAATTAGCGAATGTTACTTGCAAATGCTAAAACACTGAAAAAAAAGACTGGTTATAATTACCAAATGTATAGTAAAATAGTATCAATTAAATATTTGGTCAGTGTAACCAAAAATAATTTTACTTTTCCAAATATTTAGTAACTTATACCAGATTTGATAATACTTACTAAACATTTAGTAAAATAAAATTATTTTTGGTTATATTGACAAAATATTTAATTGATACTATTTCACTATACATTTGGTAGTTATAACCAGACTTTTTTTTCAGTGTATAAATTTGAATAATTTGTATGTGTATTTGAACTAGTAACTTAAAATTCTTATAAAAATATAATTTTGCAGTTAATAATAATTCAGCAGTATTTATCATCGATAAAATACACGTACAAGGAGATGATTATATTTCGATATGAGCATAAATAATCAATCATATCTAAATTGCAATATATTTTCTGCAACAATTCCGCAAATAATCCAATAATGCGCCCTTTTTGAAATTGAGATTCGTTACGGTCTCTGCATTCGTTTTATGGTATTCGGTCCTGATAATAATTCAGGTTGGCCGAGGCGAACCGAAGTAGGCACGGCAAGTGAAGTACGGTCAAGTTTGCGCCGTAAAAATCGGCGACGTGACACGCCAATTGTTTTGATTTCCACGTTTCTTCGTGGCACGTCGCAGTTTTACCAATGCAATCTCCCGCAGTAGCCTCCGTCGTCGTCGTCGTATTCAGCTGATGCCGCAGGCCTCGTCCAACTTCCGAGCCAGCGGACCGCGATG